>JASDQU010737933.1:100616-121119 GCA_032191745.1 Picea mariana
GGATTGGCCCCTCTAGTTACGCGTAGCGCCCCAAAAAATATTTTGGGCAGTTTTTTCTATTTTAGCGAATTTTACTATTTTTAGTGGTTTTCTAAATTAATCTTGGATTGAGGGATTAGGGTTTTGGTAGCTACATAATACCTAAAATATTGTATATATTTTATTGTGAATGGTGAAATTAATACAATGAAGAGTTGAAAGGTGCGCCACCAAGGAAGGTTGGTTTTCTCTAGGTTAAGGGTTTCCAGCATAAATCTCTATGTACTGTGTGTATGAGCCATTGATTAATTTATGTTTTGCTTAGGAGAATTTGTATGCATTGCTTTAATTCATAGGTTTAAAACTTACATGTGGTATCAGAGCTCATTTTTGGCTTCATGGGGACACCTTTGTTGATGAGGGTTTGGGTCAGTCTTGATAGATGAAGTTTATCTTGGGTCTATGATAAGCCCAGGTTCAGTGGGAGCTTTTGTAGTGGTGATTTGAGTGTTTAAAGAGGAATGACGAACTCTTCTATAATTAATATTGATAAGTTCAACGATAAAAGTTTTTAACTATGGAAGCTCAATATGGAAAACCTTGTTATAGAAAAAGAACAATGGATCACTACGGATCCTGGTACATATCTTACTGGCATGTAGTATACTGGCACATAGTCTACCGGTACACAATATTCTGGTACACAAACTGCTAGTACACAACCTATTGGTATGTAGAAGGAATATTGGGAGAAGTTGGATAGAAGAGCAAGGAGTACTATTCAACTCTTCCTGGAAGATTCAATGTTGTTGAATGTCTCATGAGAATCTAAAACCAAGGAACTATGGGATAAGTTAAAAAATTTGTATCAATCAAAGTCCTTGGTAAACAAGTTGTTTCTTCTAAAAATTTTGTATCATCTTACGATGGAAGATGGAGATTCTATGACAGAACAACTAAATTCCTTCAATACTTTGGTAAGTCAACTTGTCTTTGTTAATATTATGATTGTAGAAGAAGATAAATGTATTACTTTGTTATCTTCTTTACCAGACTCTTGGGATAATCTGGTTGTAGAAATTGGTAGTACCACTCAATCTACATTGAAGTATGAGGATGTAGTTGCATGCTTGTTATTTGAAGAGATAAGGAAGAAAAGCATGGTTGGTCAGAGCACATATGCTTTATTTGTAAGAGGGCATACCCAAGATAGGAATCCTAGTAAGTCTTCATGGGGGAAATCTAAATCTAAATGTAGATCTAAGTCTCTAGGAAAATATTTGATGAAATGTTGGAATTGTGGTAAAGCAGGGAATTATAAGAAAGATTGCAAGTCTAAGAAGGTTGATAAACCAAAGGGATCTGATCATGCCTCTTCCATAGAGGCGAAAACCTCCACTGAAGAAGGAGGTGATGTTTACCTAGAATCTACAGGTACACATGTAGACCGTGGTGTATGGTTGATCGACTTAAGTGTTTCATATCATATGACTCCTCACAACGAGTGGTTCTGTGAATATGAAAAATACGATAGTGGTGATGTATTCCTAGGAGATGAATCGATAGCCAAAATCATGGGATGTGTAAGTGTTAAGTTGTTGCTAAAATATGGAAGGATTAGAACTCTCCCTGGGGTTTTTCACATTCCAAAACTAGCCAGGAAAATAATATTTGTAAGCAAGTTGGATGATGCAGGTGTGGATACTATATTGGGAAAGGGAACTTGCAAGATGGTACGAGGAACAATGGTGTTGATGAGGGGAGTTTGGTGTGGAACTTTGTACAAGTTATTGGGAAGCACTTATACTAATGGGTATAACAATTTTGTTGTCCCTGAGCATAGAAATAAATAAGACAAGACCAATACTGTCCCTGGAAAGAAGACCATGTTGTGGCATCAAAGACTGGGGTAGATTGGAGAAAAGGGCCTTCGAACACTACACGGTAAAGGTATGGTTGAAGGCATTTATAATTACACTTTGGATTTTGATTTCTGTGAACATTTCATATATGGTAAACAAAATCGAGTAAGATTCCCATTTAGTGCTACAAGAGAAAAGTGGATCTTAGAGTTGATACACAATGATGTATTTTGACCTGTGCATGTTCCATCACTAGGTAAATCTGTGTATTGTGTTTCATTCATAGATGATTTCTCAAAGAACATATGGATTTATTTTCTTATAAAGAACTCCATGGTATTTGATAAATTTAAAGAGTTTAAGGTCTTGGTAGAAAATCAGATAGAGAATAAAATAAATGTATTGAGGATAGATAATGGTGGATAATTCTACAAAAATGAATTCGAATAATTCTGTAAGAAGTGTGTTGTAGAAAGGAAGAAGAATACTCCATACACACCTCATCAGAATGGAGTTGTAGAAAGGATGAAAAAGACACTGATGGAAAAATAAAGGAGCATGCTTAGTGGTGCAGAGTTAGGAAATGAATTTTGGATAGAGGCAATGGGTACAACACGTTACCTGGTCAATCAATCACCCTCATTAGTGTTGGATGATAAAACTCCACATGAGGTAAGGAATGGGAAGAAACCCTCTCTTGTACATCTTAAAGTATTTGGTTGTGATTATTATGTACATGTTCCAAAGGAAAATAAGAGTAAGATGGATAATAAAGCTGAAAAGTGTATCTTTATTGGTTATAAAGATCGTGTGAAAGGTTATAAGATTTGGAACCCAAAACCTAAGAAGATATTTTACAGTCAGGATGTTGTTTTTAGAGAGGTGAAAGGTGTTCCCAAACAGCAATTCCTACCAAGGCAAGAAAAACAAGATAAAATAGATTTTGAGTTGGATGATGCAAAATATGAATCAACTGAAGAAGATGAATCAAAAGAAGAAGAACCTCATACCCCAGTATTGATGAGATCAGTGAGGGAAATTGTAATACTCAAAGGCCGAGCCCTTGCTGAATTGTAATTATGCTTATAGGATGGTGAGTCGATTGGTTATAAGTTGAGAGACTTATGTGTTTATTAGGCTGGTGAGCTAGATGCTAAGGATAGTAAGCCTAATTTTGTATATGTAAATACACACATATCATTAATAAAATTACACTGCTTCATGTAGACCCTCCACGAAGAAAGAGTTATGGGGAACTAAGCTCTACTAGGTGGGAAAGGGGATAAGTATCTAGGAATAGGGGCTAAGCTAGAGGACTTACCTCTAAAGGAATAATATTATATTATTATTTCCTAGAAGCTAAGGTTTGATATAACCATATTGTCCTAAGATCCTAGGGGAAAGGGGGACGAGTGTTAAGTGGAGCTCATGCAACTTCAGGGAGGCATGGGTCAACCTGGGTGGATGCAGTTTTAAGTGGGAAAGTCATATCGTTGGGGGCTCACTTACTCATCAATCTCACGATTCTCATGATTGTTATGATACTTCACCATTGCGTCGACACTCTCAATAGGTTATCCACCCTGGAAGAGAGCCATAATCCCCACTGATGCACGCACCAGTGTAACCTGCAGACACTGGAGTTGTCCTACGTATTTCCTGTGAAGCCCGACAAACTTGTATTTTTCTTGAGTCATGTTGTGTCATAGAAGTTGGCGATTGCTGCCAACGTAGTTTTGGATAATCATGGTTTGTTGTCATATTCTGTGTCCATACCCTTTTTCTGTGGGTGACTTCACCTATGTGTTACCTAAATTTTGTTGTTGATATCACCTATGTTTTTTTGACATAAGAGATGAATTGAAGAAGCAAGTTGTTAGGCCTATGAGAAACTCTCCCAGGTGAGAGAGTTTGTTGGGAAGTGAGTTCTCTTGGAGGGAGTCCCACAGTAGCTACAATATTCTGAGACTTCCAGTCCATCTTGTTGTTGAAGCCCAAGGTAAGGGAGGTGTAGTAGCCAATGGAATTGTATTAGCGAAGGTGTACCCTCTTGGGGTGGAGCAGGCATGTGGGGAATGAGGGGGTGTGGGTTGTGGGCGTAAGTGGCTCCTGGGATAAAAGATCCTTCCTTTTGTTCTGTGCAACTTCCTTGCTTTCCTTGCCAAGCCTAGAATTCCCTTGCTCAGTGGAGTTTAGTCCCAGCTTGGGGGTGACCCACTATTGAGCGTGATGAGAAGCGTGTTCTAAGGCTGGGAGGTTCATGGAAGGTCTGCACGCAGTTGGTGGTCATCTATTAAATATAAGTACCAATTCTTTGTTCGTTGTATGTTGTGTATTTGTATTTGCATTATAATTAATGACTAATGCATGTATATATATGTTGCATGTATGTGTTAATGTTGCTTTAGCATGAACGTGTGTATCAGTAGAGTATTGAGGTTTGTTTAATTGCATTAGATAGATATATATATTTATATGTGTGAATACCAAATGTTATCTCTATCTTTCGGTTAAGTTTTATATGTGATTATTTCTGCAAATTTACCTGGTGGCATGGCCTGGCCTATTGTTTAAGGTCGGGAATGTTATAGAAATTGGTATCAGAGAAGTAAAGGGAAATAAAAGGTTTCTTTGGTAGCATTACCTGGTTAGGATCACCAACCGAGGGACGTTACAAATTGGTATCAGAGCCAAGGTTTCGACACTGAGCCTAGATAGGCCATGTTAGTGGTTAGAGAGACCAGATTTCATAGTGAAGTATTGTTGAAAGGAATAAAATTGAATTTCAGAGCATTCTAGAGTGCCAAGAGAATACCTTGGTCATGTTATGAATCTCAGGAGGTATAATGGTTTATGGAATGGTGGCAGAGAAAAGATACTATAGTAACCATGCATTTGGAACCGCAAGGTTGGAAGTTGGGTTGTGGGATCTATTTGGGAGAAGGAGGATCCTTCACAACCGTCAGATTTGGAGAAAGGTGCATGAAGATTAACCCCTAAGTACTTTGTACTTTGTGACTTCAGTGAAGTTTTTGTGTAATAGAGAAGAAAAGGTCGAAGCCGAAGTTTCGAAGTCCCGAAGAGGATCTACACCATAGATCCTTGGGGGGGGGGGTGTTTACCATTGGATTTGACCAAGGACGGATCAAAACCATAGGGTTAAGCCAACAATGGAAGGTAAGAAAGTTCGGGAGTTTGAAATTAGGGAGAAACAGGGTATGCACAGGTGAAATATTTCGAAGTCCGAAGTCCCGAAGTGACATGGCCTACTGCCATCACTAAGGATGACATGGAAACATGGGATGTGTGCCACATGTCAGTGAGTTAAGAACCTTTGTAAGATAGAAATGTAGTTAGAACGTGACACAAGGAAGTTAAACTTGGAAAAGAATCTAGCTGGATCATGCCTGCATTAAATTTGATCCTGATCTATCAAGATCGATGGTCGAGTGGCATTGCGAAGACTGAAGATGCGCGATAGATAATTCTACAAGGCGGTTGTGCAATCCAAACAACGGTTTCCCAGAAGGATTATGTGTCAGCGTGGGGAAAATTGCAGGATAATCATTGGGTTACTCCAAAACTGTCGACCCATCTCCCCACAATTTGAAAAGTATAAAGTTTGATGTGAATTTTCAGTATATTTTAGTTCAAGCATGGAAACCGTGGGCCCTAGTGGACGCGTGGCACAAGATCATGAAGTCTGGAGATTGCACACTATAAAATAAATGGCTCGTGATGGAATGGGAGGAAGAAACCCCCGAATTTCCATTACACCGAAGTAAAGTGAGACGATGATGTCACTGGGGTGATGTGGAAGTATGCGGAGACTCACGGTTCAAGAGTTTTGGGTTGAGAAAAGGTGGAATCATCTGAAGGCCCAGAGCCCTGAAGCTCCAAAGTCCTGAAACCCCGAAGCCTGATTTCCATAGTGAGTATTAGCCTTTGGATGTTGGGAGACGTGGACTGTTGATCCACCCTACTTCGTGAGTTCACCAATCCGACACTATGAGAGATTTTTTGTGATGTTCTTTGAAATCCGTCGAAGCCCAGAGCCAGAAGTTTCAGGGTTCCAGATAAGCACCCAAATCATAAGCACTGGGTCATTGCCGTGGTCACATGAGAACCAAGGGCTGAAGAAAAGGGGCTAGTACCCGAAATTTGTCGTAGAAAAGAAATGGGCTTAGAGATTGAAGCCCGAGGGGTTCTTGATCGACCAAGACCTATAGAAAATTATTATTGAATCATATTGGTTTATTCCGGAAAATTATTAAAGACCGATAGCCTGACAAAAATCCGGTTGACTGTACATTTTTGCAGAGTTAACAATTGACATGCTGAACCGAGTTGTTGTATAGTGTAGAGCATGGAGGAGGCATGTAATTCTTATAGTTCAGAGGATGAAGTGAGAGGAATGGATGTCCATTTGGGAGTTGAAGGATCAAACTCCAATGGACATGAAGAAGAGATAGATAAAGAAGAGAACATGAAGAAAATCATCAAAAAGTTGTAGAAAGATGTAAAAACTCACCTAGCAGATAACAAAAGGCTCATGAAAGCTAGGGATCAATAGGGATAATTCAATGTGAAGTTGATGTAGATCCTAAAAACAATAGAAAATAAGTTGGATAAGGAGAGTGGATCAAGAAAATCAGGAAGTCCCAGAAGAATAAGAATTATTCGCTGACATTACCAACACTCCCTGAGACATTCCAATAAGAGAGAACACAACAACTCAAGTCCATATCCTGTTAGGAAGCATAATAAGTCTAGGGAAGATGAGATATGAGGGGAAATGAACAAAATAAAACCTCTTACGTTTGACGGGGAGCACAAGAAGCATGAAGATTCAGAGACATGGTTGTTGGGCATGAGAAAGTATTTTCAGTTGCATAACTATTCTTCTCATGCAGAAACAAGAATTTCCATCTATCAACTCAAAGGGAAGGCATCCGTATGGTGGGATCAACTTGTGCAAGTACAAAACATTAGAGAGAATAATATTACATGGAGGGAATTCAAGAAACATTCTGAAAGGAAGTACCTAACTAAGAGGTATTATGACAAGAAAATAAAAGAGTTCTTTGAACTCAAGCTGGGAAGTCTATCCATTGATGAGTATGAAAGAATATTCTTGCAGTTGTTGAAGTATTTTCCCTTCATCAAGGATGAGACAGTTAATATTCAAAGGTATCTGAGAGAGCTTCCATCTTCCATCAGTGACAAGATCCAGTATGATGATCTTAAAACTATGGAAACAATTATAAGGAGAGAAAAATGCTTATATGATCAGAAAAAATAAAATCTTACTTTCCAAAAACCTTGGGGGGACAAGAAGAAGTTTAATAGGGAGTAAAGGTAGAAGGGAAACAAACCACCATTTTTCAATAATAGTCCTCAAGGAAAACCAGTTTTGAGAGAGCCTAGGATGGATGAAGTAGGTGGGAAAATTCCAAGGAAGACACCTATGGAATGTTGGGGTTGTAAAGGAAATCATAGGTATAGAGATTGTCCTCACATAAAGGACAAGATGAGAGCTCTTCACAATGTTCAGCAAGATAAAACAGTGGAGGACATGGGCAGAAGAGTACCAAGAATCTATGCAACCCTAGACAACAAGCAAGCTAAGTTTCAATCACACATGATTGAAGTTGAAGGTATGATGAATAACCATGCATTTACTATTTTAATAAACTCATGAGCTAGTCATAGTTACATAGATCCTAAAGTTGTGGAAAGATTATGATTGCCAAGAAGTAATCATGAGAAATCTTGGCAGGTACAACTGGCTACAAGAGCCAAGAGGAAAGTTGTTGAGTCAATTAAATCAGGTCCATTGGGCATGAATGGACTAAGTACCAAGGAAGATCTGAATATCTTGCCTTTAGGATCATATCATTGCCAATTGGTATAGACTGGTTGGAAAAACACCATGCCATTTTAGAATTCCATAACAGGGCATTCACTTGCTTGGATGAGGAAGGAAATAAGAGAGCAGTCTAAGGAATTCCTAGGAAAGTTGTTATTAGAGAAATTTCAACAATGCAGCTGAAGAAATGCTACATGAAAGGATGTCAAATATTTACAGCTCATATGGAGGAATAAACTAAGGATAAGGTGTGAATTATGGAGGACCATGCAGTCCCGAAACATTTTGAAGATGTGTTCAAGGAGGTACCGACACTACCTCCAAAAAGAGATATTGATTTCTCTATAAATTTGATGCCCAGAGAAACTGCGGTGTCAAAGAATCCCTACAGGATGAGTACACCAGAGCTGAAGGAACTGCAAATGCAGCTTGAAGAGATTTTGAATAATTGGTATATCCTCCCAATTGTATCACCTTGGGGTTCCCCAATCTTGTTCGTAAATAAGAAATATGGAACAATGATATTGTGCATTGATTTTAGACAGTTGAACAAAGTGACTATTTATTAAGGTTGGTTTTCATTGATGTCAACCCTTGAAGAAAGCCCCGTAGCACAAAGGTTGGGTAAAGGACCCAATATTGTTTGATTTAAATATGACTCATTATTTTCTTGTCATGGTTGATAATAAGTAGAAATGGATGAACTCCAAAGTGGTCCCCTTATGGTGAAATCCCTCACGGGAAGACGCTTTGCGCATTGAGTTATCCTAGAAGTATGGTTAGAGAACCCATGATTATTTGTGGAATAATGAGATGAATGCCAGTGAAACTATTCTAGATGGATATTTCTTGTCATGTCATTTCTGGTGGTATGTGGAATGTCACATAACTCCTCACGGTTAGAGAGTTACGATCATGAGAAGTTGGAGAACCTAGGTTTGGGTAATGGACCCACGTTTGTTTGATGGATAACAATATGATTTTTGATATATTTCAAGGTAATAATATTCCATATGGATAGTACATGTCATTCCATTTCTGGTGGTATGTGGAACATCACATAACTCCTCAAGGTTTGAGATTTATGGCCTTACAAAGTTGGAGGACCCTCATATGTCATCTAGAAGCCCTTAAAGGTCAAAGTAGTCAAAGTGGTTTAAGAGATTTTAAAAGGTAAATAATAAAGTGAAGTGATGAGTGTACTATAATTCAAAGTGAATACAAAATAAATTAATTCAATAATAAATTTAATGGAGAAATTAGAAGTGGGTTAACCCTAAAATAAGGAAAGTGGGGCCAAGTGACCTAGAAGATGTTTTTAAGGAAGCTACTTGGAGAGTATAAATAAGAGGCAAGGCTCTCTCATTTAAAACACACTTGATAATATTGAATACCTATAGTTTTCTGAGGTAAACAAAGGATATCTAAGCCAAATTTCTAAGGAAAGTGAATAAAAGAAGGCCCGAATTCAAGGAAGGATAAATTCTTTTGATGATGCTTTCTAAGGTATGTTTTTTTCAGGCCATCTCACCATTTTTGCAATAATTTGTTTTCTAGAATGCTTCAGACTGTGAAATTTCTATTCCATTGAGTAAACATATCCAAGTATCTCTGGTAACAAATTCATATCGTGGCTTTTTGTATTGTTGGAGTTACACTCCGTGGAAAATAGGGTTTGTGGCTAGTCCTGAAACTAGTCAAAAATAGGTGTTTCTGGTAAAAATGTCATAAATTATTCATAATAGATCCAAATTCTGTAATACAAAATGTGTTGTTTATATTACAGTATGTAGTATCCCATGTCATAGTTTTAGATAAATTAAAAAAATATTCCCTGCGGAGGATGCTCTACAAGGTCTCTCTTTAGAATAAGCCAGAATTAAGCAAGGTGTGCCATTTTTTCCATAACTCCTTTTCTGAGATGTTCAATGTAGTTACACCGGGAGGAATTGCATAAAACACACTGAAGAACATTTTTTATCAGTTTCAGATCTTTATTCATTATAGGTACACAGTTATGATTATTTCAAGTTAGGGTTGTTGATTAATCGAAAACTAGTCTTGTGAGACTAAAGAAACATTTGATGGAAATGATAGTCTCTTGTTGTTAATGTTAAGGAAGGTTTGCAGGTATGTGATCATATACACCAGGTCTATTATGGAGTTACAAATGATATTTGGATGATGAAATTGATGAGATATTTTGGTTGAGGTACAAGTTGCGTACATGGTTGAGACAAGTAGTTGATTAGTGGGCACATACATGAGGTGTATAGTTGATGATGTTGGTACATATTGATGAGTCATAGTTGATGAGTACTTGACAAATGATTGGTACATACTTGGTACATGGTTGGTTGCACTTGTTTATGGTATTGGTTGATTACAGATTGTTTGGTACAGGTTGGTGCATGGTTGATGCACTTGTTTATGGTACAGATTGATTACAGGTTGAGGTACAGGTTGATGCATGGTTCAGGTTTATTGGTACATGTTTACGATGGTATATCTCACAGTGATAGTGTGACAGTGGTTCCATCATTCTACTTCTACTTTAGGGAAATTGTACGGGGCAAGGATAGGTGGTTGTAGCCACCTTTCAGTTCTGGCCGAAGAACATAGGGGGTTGTAGCCTCCTTCTGGTTGTAGCCAGAGAATTGGGGAGTTGGAGCTTCCCTCAGGTTATAGCCTGAGAAACTAGGGGGTTGGAGCCTCCTTCCAGTTGCAGTTGGAAAACAAAGGAAGTTGGTGCCTGCAATGAATGTAATTCTTCAAGACATATAAGATAAAGCATTCCATTGTTTTCTCCCGATTTGGGTTTCCACGTAAAACACTGGTGCACTGTGTATGTGTGTGATTGTTCATTTCTTATTGCTCATTATTGGATAATAATTCTACATTGATATAACACATGGATTATTTGGATAAAAAGGATTATAATTACGCTATTACTGATTCACTCCCCATCTTAGTAATCCAACAGTGACTATAAAGAACAAGTATCCTTTACCAAAGATTGATGATCTTTTTGATCAATTGAAGGATGCAAAGATATTTTTGAAGATAGATCTTAGGTCATGATACCATCAGGTAAGGATTAAAGAGTAAGACATTAGCTAGACATCCTTCAAAACAAGGTACGGTCATTATGAGTTCATAGTGGTGCCATTTGGGTTATCAAATGCACCCACTATTTTTATGTGCTTAATGAATGGCGTTTTCAGAGAATATTTGGACAAGTTTGTCATTGTCTTTCTGGATTACATCCTTGTATATTCCAAGTTGGAAGAAGATGATGAGAATCATTTGAGGATGGTGTTACAAGTGATAAGAGAGCATCAGATGTATGCCAAATTGAGCAAGTGCTCATTTTATCAAAACATAATTCACTATTTGGGGCATATCATATTGGAAGAAGGGATAGCCGTGGAACTTGAAAATATTGAGGCCATTAAAGGGTGGAAAACACCTAAAAATGTAACACAAGTCAGATCATTCATGGGTCTATCTAGCTACTATAGAAGGCTCATTCCATGGTTTTCGAGAATAGCTCACTCCATCACTTCCTTGCAAAAGAAGGGGAATAAATTTCAATGGACAGAAGAATGTGAAAGAAGCTTCCAACAATTGAAGTAGTTGTTAACCAGTGCTCCAATTCTAAAGTTTTCAGATCCGAATGAATATTCCATGTTTTGCATAGATGCATGTAAAGAAGGAATATGAGGAGTCCTTATCCAGAATGAGTTTGTGATATGTTTTGAGTCCATAAAATTGAAAGAGAATGAAAGGCTCTACACCACTCACGATTTGGAGTTGGAAGCCATTGTACATGCTCTAAAGAAATGGATACATTACCTCATGGGAAAGAGGTTTGATCTCATGACAGAACATCATGGTATGAAGTATTTGTTTGATCATCTTACATTGAATGCTAGGCAGAGCAGATGGTTGGAATTCCTCTATGAATATGACTTTGATATCAAGAACATCAAAGGAAAGGAGAACAAAGTGGTTGATGCAATCAAAAGGAGAGTGCATGATCTGCATGATACAACCATCAACATGTATCAGATGGATCTTCAAGGAAGAATCTCTGAGGTTGCAAAATTTGATTCGCAGTACATAAAATTGGTAACAAAATTGCAGCAAGGTAAAATGCAACAGAAGAATGAAGATTTCAAATTGGGAATTTATGGAATTCTCCTGTACAGAAACATAGTTTATATACCCAACTCTTCTGAATTGAAGAGTGAAATTTTAAAATAAATGCACAATGTACCTTATGCAGGACACCTAGGATATCAAAAATAATTTCAGTAGTCAAAATCCAATATTATTGGCCAGGCATGAAGAAGGAAGTTGCTGAATTTATTGCCAAATGCTTGGAATGTCAAAAGGTAAAGCTTGAGCATAGACACCCAGCTGGTTCGCTACAACCATTAACCATCCTTGACTGGAATTGGGAAGTGGTGAAAATGGATTTCATCACAGGATTACCCAAAACAAGCAAGCAACATGATGCAATCATGGTAGTAGTGGACAAGCTTACTAAAGATGCCCATTTTATTCCATTGAAGATCACTCACAAGGAAACTAACATTGTTGATATCTATATGAGGGAGGTAGCATGACTACGCGGTATTCCTAAGAGAATTGTGTCTGACAGAGACCCAAAGTTTACCTCAAAGTTCTGGAGATAACTATTCGAGGAGTTCATAATGAACCTAAAATTCAACACAGCCTATCACCCTGAGTCAGATGGACAAATAGAAAGAGTAAACCAAGTGATATAAGACATGCTAAGGATGTATGTTATGGAAAAACCATCTAAATGGGAAGATTATCTGGGAAGTTGTTCCAAGTTGGCAGCCAGATTTTGTGGACCATTTGAAATCCTTGAAAGGATTAGACCAGTAGCTTATATGCTTGCATTGCCTGCATCCATGAATATTCATAATGTATTTCATGTATCATTGCTCAAGAAGTATATACCTAATTCTGTAGTGGCCATATTATTTAACATCAATTAATTCTACAAACATAACAGTAAAATTCAATAATTCCTTTATATTGAGCACCTACGCATTTTAAATTGATCAACAAATAATAAAATTTTATAACAAAATAAAACAAATACACGATTTAAATTACCTTGGTCTGATGCTAACCCTCCACTTTAACTTGCCTTGTTGACCGCTGTTGAACTGTGTAAACACTGCCCAAAACCTTGTTCCACCCTGCCAACTAGGACAACTTCCTAGCTCCAGGATATCATATGGATATCCTGCCCCCCATGCCCAAAAACTCCAGCAAAACAGTGCCTGTACTGAACCTTCCCGACTACAGAACTCCACTCTCGTCTCTGCCAATCCAAGAGAGCCCCCAAAATCAATAAAAAATCTCCCATCGAATGATCCCCTCCTTCCTAACCTCCTCCTCTCATATTTCCCCTTCACCGACTTCCCCCTCCATTACTTTCCTTATCCATTTATTAATTATCTTATCCTTTTGTAATTAATGCCCCTTATCCCCTTATTTATTATTTCATCCTTTCTTATTTATTATCTTATCTTATATTTAATGTCCTATCCCTTCCCGAATACGTAAGCTTTAATTTAACAATATAATTTATTAAACCCCTTTAATTCTTTACTTAATTAATTAATGAGTCAATTAATAATTAATTTAATTCTTGACAATCATGAACAACTAATTAATAATATTTTATTAGTTAATGTTATTTAAGAAATAATTATTGTTTAGCTAGCTTTTAGGACAGTTAGATTATTAAGTTAATTATAATTAATAATCCTATACATCTATTTAAGCAGGGTCGTTACATACACCCACCCTTCAGGAAACTTTGTCCCAAAGTTAAGGTATCTTATGGTACAAAGGACAAGAAACATGGTTCACACATTCATAAAAAGTAGTCGACATTATCAGTAAGTAAGTCAAGAAAACTCATACATACTAGTGTATATGTACAAGAAATGCATGTGTAGATAGTACATACAAGTCTCGTGCATGTACTAATAATCAAAACTATCATCCATTAGTAATTTATGTATGCATCCAATCCAGTCAGCAAGACTAGTCTTTTATAAAAGACAACAAACCAATCGATTGTTTGAGAAATCCTTTAATTACTATTATCCGGTTTAACAATTTTATTTTAAACAATTGTGGTTTAGTTACGTAATAATGAATATTCATATATACACATTTCTCCTTTTTTTTTTCTTTTTGAAGGGAAAACATTAAATTCCACCACCAGACAAATCTCCATACTCTCTCAACTATTACTACTCATCCTTCCTCCCTAACCTACTTCCATCTCCATTCCTATCCTTCCTCTGCTAGACTATCTTGGAGCATCAACTATATTGACCTAACTCCAAATAGAACCCGTAAGCGGAAGTGTCGCTATCTCGACCAAGCTTCCCTAGCAGGCATCTGACAATCATCATCACACATATTGGGGAGTGTGAACTAACATTATCCTCCCATGACTTCAGGTTTCAGAGGATACACTGTGGGAAATGCCTCCACCCCTCCTAATCATAACTAGGGTCCACACCCTACAATGGAGGATACACGGTGGGAAATTCCTCCACCCCTCCTAACAGGACTAGGGTCCACACCCTACAATGGAATATACAGTGGCACCGTGTTACTGGAGGTTTTGTCATCGTTTATTCGGTTTTGGGCAGTGTCATCACCTGAAATCATGCATTGGTCCACATATCATAGCAATGCATCCAAACCAATATAATTTCACATACAATATTCATACCATAATGTTTCATGGCTAGTGGTCATAATATCCACTTTCATCATCTTTATCCTTTGGCTATTTCATAGCCCATAACATGTAGAGTAGTCTGTAACAAAAACTCATACATTTTTATGCATCATCATCATGTAATTGCATACTATCATCATTTCAATTTGGTCTCCCTATACCGATAAATTAATATCAAAGTTTTCCAGTTAGAAATAGATCTCATAATATCCCATAATTCAATTTTGACACCCATTCATAAGATTATCATTTACCCAAAATAGATTGCATCATATCCAACATCATCTTAATAGCATTTAAACATTCATTAAATTCACATTCTCACAATTTGTCGCATCATATACATCATCATTAATAACATTTAAACATTTGTAAAATTTACATTCACCTAATAGATCGCATTACATACATCATCATCAATAACATTTAATCATTCATAAAAGTTCATACATTTAAAGTTTAGGTGTATAACTTAATAGTTTCATTGTGATTAGAAAATAAAGTATATAGGCCTCAGGTAATCCTGGTTGTCTACGTCAAAAGGTGGTGTTACATACACCCCACCTTCGAGAAACATGTTCTCGAGGTGGTAAAAATAGTGAGGGATAGCCTCGTCGTAGTGTCTCAGCATCTTCCCAAGTAACAGATCCTAGACTATACTTGTCCCACTGGACCTTAACTTGGTCTACTAGATGGTTCCTGAGCTGTCGGACTCTACGGTCCAATATGCGTAATGGTTCTACTGTGAGGGTTCCCACATCCGATACCTACAATTCCTTCCAATTTAGTCTATGTGATTCATGCGCAACATAATGACGTAAACCAGATACATGAAATACATTATCTGTTTTATGCAAGTGGGGTGGCAATACGAGACGATATGCAATGGGTTCAATTTTCTTTTGGAACCTAAATGGTCCTATAAACCAAGGTGAAAATTTTGTTCCCTTCCCGAACCATATGGTACTCTTATTAGGCCTGATGTGAATGAAAACCTGGTCTCCCACTTCATAACTTTGGTCAGTCCTGTGTGCATCTGCAAAACTTTTCTGCCTATCTTGTGCTTCCTTTATTCTCTGCCTAATCTGAATCACCCGTTCCTCCATTTCTTGAATCAATTCTAGCCCAACTGTTACTCGGACTTCTAGTCTATCCCAACTCAATGGTGTTATGCATGGCCTCCCATACAAAGCTTCATAGGGTGGCATTCTGATGGAGCTATGATAACTGTTATTGTAGTCAAACTCTACCAAAGGTAGGTACTTCTCCCACTGGGTTTGATTATCCATTACATACATCCTAAGCATGTCTTCCATGACTTGATTCACTCTCTCATTTTTCCCATCTGTTTCAGGATGATAAGTTGTTCTTAAGTTCAACTGATTACCCAACGTTGACTGTAAACTTGTCCAAAACCTAGAAGTGAATCTGGATTCCCTATCTGAAATGATCTTCTTAGGTATCCCATGAAAATGGATAACTTCGCTTACAAACACACGTGCCACATCAATGACATCGTATGTGTCTCTAACCGGAATAAAATGAGCACTCTTGGTTAGCTTATCCACTATCACAAGAATGACATTGTGTCTATGGGATGTGAGCGGCAACCCCACAACAAAATCCATAGAGATGACTTCCCATTTGGACATAGGAACATCATGTGGTTGTAGGAGGCCTGCCGGGTGATGGTGGTCGGCTTTCACTTGTTGACACTCCAGGCATTTGGCAATGAAATGGACTACATCATGATTCATGCCTACCCAGAAGAGAGATTCCTCATATCTGCGTACATCTTCTTCACACCCGGATGCGCACAATAAAGTGCTCTATGGGCTTCCTTCAATATGATGCTTCGAATATCCCCATNTAGGAGTTGTGTCAACACATGTTCCCTCAGATTGACCTTTAAGGTTACCAAGGAGAAGATACGTGGTCTCCTACTCAGGGCATCTGCGACCACATTTTCCTTTCCCTTTATGTATGAAATACCAAAATCGTACTCACTCATAAACTCACTCCATCACCTTTTCCCGGCATTCGGATCTCTTTGAGCGAAGAGATGTTTTAAACTTTGATGGTCCATTTTGAGCTCAAAGTTTCACCTGACAAGATAGTGCCTCCAAAGTTTCAGAGTTAGCATTACAGCTACTAACTCTAAATCATGAGTCGCGTATAGCTCCTCATGTTTCTTCAACTTCCTTGACGCATAAGCTATCACTCCTCCATCCTACATTAGCATGGCCCCCAACCCTTGCTTCGAGGAATCCATGAAGACTATGAAGTCCTTTTCCATATACGACACTCGTAGAATTGGCACACTAGTTTGTAACCTCTTAAGTCAATGAATGCACTATCACACTCTTCTGTCCATTCATACCTAACACCCTTGCGTTGCAAAGTTGTGATGGGTTTCGCTATTTTTGAGAATCCTTCTACAAATCTCTAGTAATAACCTGCTAGCCCCATGAAGCTTCTCACCTCATGGGCATTTTTCGACACTGGCCATTCCATAACGGCCTTTACCTTTTCTGGGTCCACAGAGATTCCTTCACCGGAAATGATATGACCTAAATAGTGGATCTCTTTCTAGAAGAAGGAACACTTCGACATCTTTCCATACAATTTGTTCTCTCTAAGGCAAGACAACACTATTCACAAGTGTTCCTCATGTTCTGTTTCATTCTTGGAATAGATGAGGATGTCATCTAAAAAGACCTGTACAAAACGGTCTAAGTACTTTCGGAAGACGCCATTCATGAGGCTCATGAATACTGCTAGCGCATTGGTCAATCTGAAAGGTACTACAACAAACTCGTAATGTCCAAACCGAGTTTGAAAGGCAGTTTTTGGGATATCACCTTCCTTAATCCTTAACTGATGATACCCTGATCACAAATCAATCTTGGAGAATACTGCTGCTCCTTTCATTTGATCGAAGAGGTCATCTATTCACGGCATCGGGTACCTATTTTTCACTGTAGCACGGTTCAAGTCCCTGTAGTCTATACACAGTCGTAAGGATCCATCCTTCTTCTTTGCAAAAATTACCGATGCGCCCCAAGGTGAGACACTGGGCCTTATTAGCCCTAAGTCCAGTAACTCTTTCAACTGCATTAGCAATTCACAAAGTTCCGGTGCTCTCATCCGATACGGAGTCTTGGAGATCGGTTCTGCACTAGGTTTTAGCTCAATAGTAAAATCAAGCTCCCTCTCAGGAGGTAACCCTGGTAACGCGTTCGAAAAAACATCCTAAAATTCTGACAATACCGGGTACTGATCCAATGAGGGTCCCTTCCTTTCATTTACTTCTTCCACTACATAAAGTTGACACCCTTTCCTCAAGCATCGCTTAACCTTCATAGTTGATATAAAGTGTAATGACACTTTTCTTTGTACACCCTGGATCTCTACTGGTCTTCCTTCATTGTCGACACAAAGCACCCTCTTTGCAAAACAATCTACCAAAGCTCGGTGAGCTACTAACCAATCCATTCCAATGATTAGGTCATACACCCCAAGATCAGTGACGTATACCTTCAACCTAGTAGTACACACTCCCAGGTCTACTATACAATTATCAACACTAGGTCCTACTGCTTGTTTTTCCCCCGAAGCCATCTCGACTTGTTTAAAGTCATCATGCTCATAGGCTGCCAATCCACTCTTTTCTAATGCATATGGTGAAATGAAACTATCTGTCGCACCAAAATCAAACAAAATCTTAACATTGATATGATTTAGCGTACCTGATGACTCCACCACTGTGGATTGATGTTCAGCCTAGCGGTTATTAACCGCTGCGTAAATCTGGTGGCTGCTACTTGATCTCCCCATCGGTGCCTTTCCTTCTCTATGCACAAACTCTGATTGTAACTCTGGGCAGTCACCCTGGTAATGGGGTCCTCCGCACCCCCAACAGGTAACATGAGATTGATCCTCTGCATTATTATGTGACTACCTCTGAAATGAGTTCCTTCCCCTAGAACCCCTACCCCTACTCACTGTTCCCTGAGATGGTCGTGGACCTATCTGTGTTGTTGGCGATGAATGAGATGCTGCACTTGCTGCCATTGAAATCCCTATAGCTAGTGTCCTTGGTGCGACTCTGTTACCATATGGTGGTGGCCTTGAGCCCCCTCCCCTAGGAAATGTCCTCGAGGCCTTTCCTACGAATCTTAGGCGATGTGGAAATGTCGGTCTTGTACCCCCAGTTAAGTTCATGTGTTCTTCCGCATAATGGGCATTTTCCACCGCCTCCGCTACTGAAGATGGTTTCCACATCCGCACTATAGCTCTTATCTTAGGGTTCAATCCATAGACGAATCGCTCTGTCTGTCGTTGGTCATTATCCATATACGAAACATATTTGACCAGTTCCGTAAATCTGATCTCATATTCTTCTACAGTTCTGTTTCCCTATACTAAGGCATGAAATGCCCCTACCTATTGTTCCTCGTAGTATGTTGGTAGATATTTCATTTGGAACCTCTCTTCGAAAAGTTCCCAAGATACTGTGTCTGGGGTAAGGTGTAGTTGTCTTTCTAGGTTGCCCCACCAGTTCAAGGTGTTGTCTCTTAACTGAAAAATGGCGATCTTTGCCTTTGAGTTGGACGCATAGTCCCTCAAGGAAAAACACCTTGTCATGCCTTCCAACCATGCTTCTATGCGTTCACTGGCGCAACCCCCGACAAACTCCGGAAGTTTGATCTTATACAATTCTCACATGATGTCTTCAGGTGGAGGTCCTCCTCCTGAATCCCTTGACACTTCTGGATTACCCGTTCCAGACAGTCCCTGTCGGTTGTCGCCCCTTTAAAGTCTCGTTAATGGCTTCCAACGAGCGCAGTATGAGGGCTAGTTCGGGCGATGGTGGTGGTGACGTTGGTGGTGTTGGCAGTGCTTGCGATGACACTCCCCTGACTCAACTCCCTCGAGTCCTGAGCATCCTATATGCTTTATCCTGCATCAACCAAGTTGTTAGGGTGAGTTCGAGGATGTTTCAAATTGGTGCTAAACAAACTAGAAACAGGATTAGGCGTAAGTTTTCTTTACTTGTCTGTAAACAGACATTACTCCTTTAGGGGATTGGCTAGGTTAGGGTTAGGATTAAGCGTCTAAGCTTGATTTCTTCGCCCCTATGAAAAAAAAAACTATTGGTTCCCTTGCCCTGTAGCTACGCTAGCCTTGCACCATACTCGCCACTTCCTATGCTTACTCTCCTAGTGCATATGCCGCCTCCTTCCCGCTTGTCCTAGTCTAAGCCCCTTTAACTTTTTGCTTACAACTTGATTAAAGTGACTTCCAACCTTATGTTTATTAATTTACGCTGAAATGCATACACCTATTAACAATGGGCACAATTAATGATCTTTTAATCTTATTTAACCTTAAACCCTTATCTGATGGCTATGCATTGAAGATGCTGGCATATTCTTAGTCGTCCTCCAAAATCAATGGGCCAGATTTATTGTTCATAACTTTCTTGCATTTATCAAGGCATCCGTTAACATGTTTACTTTTTAACATTTACCTAATCACATAAAAACATTGCTGTAAGGATATATAATTACCACATTTAAATGATTAAATAGGATTAAACCGTGGCATCTACATAATTGTCCACAACTACCAACCATGTTTTGGCGTTCACCAGCGCTATGTACCTTTCGGCGTTAACCAGCCGCCAGCCACTTTGTGGCTGTGCTAGTTTTTTAAAAACTAATAATCTAGACTAAACTTAATCCTAAGCTTCAATTGCCTTAATCTACACTTCAATTTATTCCCGGAAATTAATATTATTATTAGAATTAATTAATTAGTCACTAATTTACTTAATCCTTCCTATTAATTTATTTATTATTTTTATTTTTATTTTTATTTTTCTCCAAGGCACATACATGGTGCGTTGGTGTTTGGTTGTTCCTTAAGGCTTAGGTAGTGGGTGGTGGTCAGGGGTTCAAAACCCATAGACTCCATATCACCCCT
>JASDQU010737934.1:880-15531 GCA_032191745.1 Picea mariana
AGGCTAAGGTTTGACATAATCTGTGTTGTCCTAAGTTCCTAGGGGAAAGGGGGATGAGTGTTAAGTGGAGCTCATGCAGCTTTAGGGAGATATGTGTCAATGTGGGCGCATGCAATTTTAAGTGGGAAAGTCAGCTCATTGTCGGGGATCTCATTCATGAGTCTCATGATTCGGAGGATGGGTCACGATCCTTCACTGTTCTGTCTGCACTCTCGCAAGGTTAGTCACCCTGGAATTCCACCACACTCCCCACTGATGCACGCGCCAGTGTAACCTACATACACTAGAGTTGTCCTGTGTATTTCCTGTGAAGCCCGACGAACTTGTATTTTTCCTGAGTCATGTCGTGTCGTAGCGGTTGGCGGTTGTTTCCAATGCAATTTTTGCTAAGATTGGTTCACTCCCCATTCTCCCATCCTTCGCCTAACTTGCGTGGCCTCCATCGTGGACCTCTGCATCTTGGACACACCTCTGAAACCAGTAACCTGTGAAGTTGACCTGTGTCTTCCTGTGAAGCACAACGTATCTGTACTTGCCAAAGCCGTGTTGTGCCTTATTGAATGGTGGTTGTTGCCATCCCCTAAGATATATTGAGCCTTGCTATTGTCCTCACTTGCTGGAATTGAGTTGAAGCTGGTTTTCAGGCCCGTGGTTGACGAGGTAGGTTGTCAGGCCTGTGAACAGCTCTCTCCAGGTGAGAGAGTTTGTTGGGAAGTGATTTTCTCCTAGAGAGAGCCCAAGACCAACTACAGAGCTCTTAGAATTCCTGATCCAGCCTATTGTTGAGACCCTAAAAGGGAAGTAGAGCAATTGATGAACTATGGAACAGTGAAGGTGCATATTCCCAGGGTGGAACAACTATGTGGGGAATGAGAGTCTGTGAGTAGTGGGTGTAAGTAGGCTCTTGGAGAGAATCCTTCCAGTTGCAATGTGCAGTTTTCTGTAACCTCAGCCAATCCTAGGAATTCCCTTGCCTGGTGGAGTTTATTCCAAGCTCGGGGGTGACCCACTGCTGAGAGTGATGAGTAGCGTGGTCTATGGATGGGAGGTTCGTGGAAGGTCTGCACGCAATTGGTGTACTTCAATTAAAAGATAAGTACCCATTCCTATGTTCATTTACATGCTATGTATTTGTACATGCTATATTGATGAGTATTTCCTGTATATGTTTTTATATTATGGGTTCTTCCTGTGATTACTGCATGTATGCTTTTACTGTTATTTCCACATTAGTCTGTGTATTAGAAAAGTATGTTTTTTGTTTATGTTTATTTTTATAGGCATATGATAATTGTTATTTCTACGAGATATCATGGCCTGACCTGGGTGGCCGAGGGACGTTACAAAATGGTATCAAAGCTAGTTGGAAGAAAATAAGGTATTTGGGTAGTGTTGCCCGGCAAGGTGTAGATGGTCGGGGACGTCACAAAATGGTATCAGAGCTAGTTGGAAGAAGATAAGATATTTGAGTAGTGTTTCCCGACAGAGGTGTAGATGGTCGAGGATGTCACAGTATTCAACAGGATTAAGTTACTCATGGTCTCAATAATGAACCAAATCCACCTTAAAAAAATAAACTTTGAAGTGAACATGGAAGGTTGAAACCTTGATTTCCTCTTCCTATGATGAACTAGAAACTCGACAAAAATCTCAAATAGAGGCTCTCCTTTCCTGTAAAAGAGGCAGTGGTATTTTTACACTATGATAGTGTAAGAATTCATGGAGGTAGCCTCCATGTTGGTACAAATGGCCTCTTTTCCATTGAATATGTGGAAATAACCCTTTATCTTCTTCAATTTGTAAAGGGAATTTGCTGCAATCTCCATCAGGCTCATCATGAACATTTTTGTGTAAAACTTCACAAGATCCATTGGGGTCAAAACAATGAAAAATGATGACTCAATGAAGTTGACTCATTTATATTATCCTTCAATGTATTAGAAATTGAGAAAAAAAATCCATTTAAATTTTCCTAAATTAAAGAGCACGAGAGAAAAAGTTTGCAAAGGATTATTGAAATTTTCCTTAGAAATATTTGTAGTAGGGAAAAAACCCAAAAATTCTAGTGAGATATTCATGAGGGAACATAGGGAAAAAAAACACAAAAAATGCATTAAACAATCTATGAAATAAGTTGTTTCATATTAGGATGGAAGATGGCGACTTTGTGACAGAGAATATATATCCTTTCAATAATTTGTTAATTCAACTTATTTATGTCGATATTAAATTGAATGAAGAAGATAAGTGTATTATCTTGTTATGTTTTCTACTAGACTCTTGGGATAACTTAGTTGTTACAATAGGTAGTACCAATCAATAGTTTGCATTAAATTTTGAGGATGTAGTTGCATCCTTGTTATCAAAGGAAATGAGCTAAAAATCAATAGGAGATCATAGCATAGATGCCATAACGATAAGGGGTCATTCCAAAGAAAAAATAAATAATTTTATATGAGGGAGATCTAGATTTAGAGGTAGATCTAAATCTACAGGTGATTCTTTAAAGAAAGTATGTTGGAAATGCGATAAACCAGGGGATTTTAAGAAGAACTACAAATCAAGAAGTGTTGATAGAGGTAAAGGGCTAGATAATACTAATTTTATGGAAGGAAATCCCTCCTCAGAAGAAGGAGGGGATGTGTATTTGGATTCTATAAGTACATAGTACAAAAGTACATATGTGGCAGAGGTGTGAACAAGTTGCAAAGGGTGATCCAACATGAAAAAACAATTCTCGAATTACATAACACATGGCAAAGAACAATTCAACGTGGCAGTGTTTACTACAATCCATTTTATTAGATGTGATCGATCTCTCATTTATACGAACTCATGCTCCATTTGGTCAGGTTCTCACGCATGTTGGATGCCAACGGGTAATTTTTTTCATACAAACTCATGTTCCACTTAGTCAAGTTAATCATGTCTTAGTCTTGTAATGTATAAGATATTTTTAAGTTGATTGAGTTGTGTTCTATTGTTGAATAGATTTTGATAGTGGGATAGATATATTTAGGTAGTCAAAGAGGAGGATCTGAAAAATCAACTATAAGGGAATCACACCTTATTTTAATAGTATGAAATGGCCTTTGTCTACCTGACCATAGGACAAAAATGTAAGGGAATTTGGAATTTGTTAATTCAATGACCAAGGCCTGGTTCACCCTATTTAAAATTTTGAATGTATTTCATTTTAAATTTTTGTATTATTAGAAGTAAACATAACCATTAAATTTGAAACTAGCCTCTATCCATATTTAAGGGGTTTGGAAATGACCAAAACTTAGCCATCAATGTAATACCCCTATATCCTCAGTGTGTAAATATAACTATAAATTGGCCAAGAGACTATGGAAAACTAAATATGTGTGAATGTTGGATTTGATTAACCTTTTTGTATAAAAGGTCAATGTATGTATTTTTTGTTTTTAATAGAAAATTGATAAGTGTTGCATAATTGTTGTAGGGGGGGGGTTGCCAAGATAGACCATGATGCTATGAGAGAGATGGTGAGGGGAACCAAAAATGGTTGAGATGACCCCCACTAAACCAGTTCCTTACTGGATTTAGTGAATCAGGATCAGGATATTCCTCTGACCCATAAATGAGTTACCAGTCATATTGGTAGCTGGAAGAGTCCTCCTCAAGAGTTAATGAGGAGATGGGGCAGCGTACCCATCTGCAAGACTTCCATAATTGACCACGAGATGGGGATTTGAACCCACACAACCTTTCTGAGGAAGGAAATAAAATAGGTAATTCATGCACATAGATAGAGTTGCGCGAGGAAGTAGAGTCGAGACACCAATATTGAGAAGAGAAAAGAGTTCTTGCACCTCTCTGGTTCGAGGAAGAACTGAGAAATAATCTTGTTCTAGGTGTAAGCAGAGGATGACAGGGTTTTCATTACAAGTTGATAAACGAGACTGACGAGTGACTGTGGAAGTACTTGTGTAGACCTCCTTGCTTGGTACTGAGAAAACTAGTAGCCAAGATCATGTGGTAGGAGGAGAGTAACCTTCGTCCCTGACTGTCGTCGAGTAAGAAGAAAGATTCTCTCTCCAAGCATCGTGGTATAGCTAGGGGGTGGCCAGCAGTAAATCCATTCAGGAGTGACTATGCTTATGGTTGGGTGGAAACATGCACCCCTTTTAGCAGTCACTTCACGAACTCTAGTTTTCTGATAAGTATTTTCATAATATGTGTGTTGGAATGGAAATGATGAGTGAATATATTTACATGTTTATGACTAAGTTCTGTATTGAATGATTAAGGTAGAAATGTGTATTGCTTCTCTGTGAACCCATGCTTTGAAGGGTCTTATGTTTACTTCAATTGAGAAGCTAAAGAGATATGGGATGTAAGCCTGCAAGAGTGTCAGGAAGGGTTTACTGGAATGCTTAAGTCCTGCCGACCTCTAGATTCTACCTTCGCGAGAATAATAAGTTCAAATCCTCTGGAAGGAGGGTGCCTCCTTCAGACCTTTCACCCGTATGACCGAGGGATAATTCCCATGTACTTAACCAATTCATGGCTAAGAGATTAGCGCGTAGCCCACGAGAGTTTTCGAAGGACCCTTGTTATAACACCCTGTTTCCCCCAGTCTGTAAATATAACTATATGGACCAAGGGACTATGGAAAACTTAAAAGTGTGAATTTTTTTATTTAATGGACCTTGTGTAGAAGGTCGATGAATGTAAATTTTGATTATTGTAATAGAAAATGTTATGTGTTGCATGACTGCTAAGAGAGGGGATGTGTTAAGAGAAAGAGAGACCACGATTGTTAATGAAAAATGTGGTGGAGGGGACCCGGAATGGTTGTGTTAACCTCCACCAAACCAGTGCCATGCTGGACTTAATTTTTTCTCAGATCAGAACAACCCTCAGACCAGGAATGAATTCTCATCAGGCTGGTAGGTGGGAAGGGCCTCCTTAAGAGGTAATGAGGGATGGGGCAGACTGCCCATCAATATGGCTTTCAGACCAGTCCACGGATGGGGGGATTCGAGCCACATGCAACCTTGCTGAGGGAGGCAAGAAGGGAAGCGTGGTGGACAAAGGGTGCGGCTTGCGAAGAAGTGCAGGGATGGGAGTATAGCTCTCGGGTTCGAGGAAAGATTGAAAGTGAACAAGCAAGTTTTGATCACATGGAATAGGGAGACAGAGAGAGGCGAAGGAGAGTAACCTTCGTCCTTACCTATTCCTTTATGGGGAGAAGGAGAGTAGCCTGCGTCCCTAACTTCTACTGAGCTGGAAGTAAGAGATGGAATCTCAGAGCATCGTGGCCTAAGCTTTGGGTTGGCCAGTGATAAATCCATTGGGAGTGACTGAGCCTATGGTTGGGTGGAAACAAGCACCTCTTAGTAGTCGCTTTATGCTTTATGGTTCTGATAAGTGTTTTTATGCCTTGAACTCTAAATTGGAAATAATGGATGCATGCTTGTTTTTGTATGCCTGCAAATGGTTTCTTCATTGAATGATTAAATTAAGAGTATGCTTTCATCCTTGAAAACTTCTACATCTGATTGATTTCCCTTATGTTCTAGTTAAATTTTTTAAAAGCACCTTCCAAGGGAATTGCATCCCCGTCCTAAAGTCGAGTGAGTACTTCCCTAATTTCGGAGGTCGAATTCCCGCAATCACTGCGAGGACAGAGTCTATTAAGATCAAGAGAGGTATTGCAAATATGTACAAGCTCTCTACGAGGCAGGAAGAGACTAAGAACCACCTAAATTCAAGGTCGGGAAGATTCAATGTCTGTCATGACCGCCAGATTTGAAGAAGGAGAGAAGGCATTAATGCCTCGTCTACTTCAGTTTTCACAAGTTCACACAATGGAAGAGTCATAGATTGGCGTGAATAAACTTCTGAAACCAGATGTTGCGATGTGATCTGGACCATTAGATCGAGGAAGGTCATGGACCATCATTTCGACCCAAATGGATTAACGCAAGGGGTACGTGTGAATTCGAAATTCCCTAAGGACCCAGTTGTGGAGGAGAAGATATGGGTCGTTGAAATCCACTTTCAGACAGTGAGGAGTGAGCACAGGAGGAAAACAGATCTGAGTCGTCAGATCTGAAGCACGTGAACCAACAGTCGTTAGATCCGAGGAAAGGTGCATGAGACACGTTCTGAATTGATCGTGGTCGTCCATTAAGGAAGACACGTGGCGAGATCTAAGCATTTCACTGACTTGCAAGGCAAGAAGGTCAAAGAGCATAACTGTTCAAACTCATGATATGAAAAATTACGATTTGATCGTGGTCGTCCATTAAGGAGGACACATGGCGAGATCTCAACATTTCGCTGACTTGTAGAGCAAGAAGGTCAAAGAGAAAAACCGTTTGAACTCGTGATATGTGAAATCTTGATTTGATTGTGGTCGTCCATTAAGGAGGACACGTGGTGAGATCTCAGCATTTCGCTGACTTGTAGGGTAGAAAATTCAAAGAGGGAAGTCGTGAGAACTCGCGATATGAGAAGTTTCGATGTACATTGGAGTTAGGCTCCAAGTCCTAGTAAATGGTCACATGGACGAAGGCCAAAGGAGGGAGCTAACGGTTGTTAAGCCCCTTTCGGAACTTGGGATTTGGAGGAGTTGGGGCACCTTGCATCGTAAGTTCCAAAGTTGCAAAACGCGACGCGCCATTTAGGTTAAGCCTATGGTCGCGGGTAGTGGTCACGTGAAGGAGGATAAGGGAAGAGATAAAATGCACTAGGCCCCTATCGGATTTCAGATATTAGGAAATTCAGGGTAACTCACATGTAGAATACCCGACTTGCGAAGTCCTGAAACACCTTTTGGGTAGGTGGGTGGTCACAGCCCATGGCCGCATGAGAGAAACTCGCGCCTGGAACTTAATCTTGTAGACCGAGTCACAAAAGGAGATAACGCCTGACACTCCGAGTTTTCATAGTAGGGTGAAGGGGAAGGTCGCGTATGCCCTTAAACCCGCACTAAGAAACCAAAAGGTTTTACGTTTAACTATAGGACAAGACCATCCAGTCTTAGAGAATTGTTCGGCCTCAGAATTTGAGATTTTGTTCCTTGAGAAAAGATAAAAACTTTATTCGTCGTCGTGGGTGTGTGAAAAAATGTTATCAAAGCATGGTTACAACACTTGGCCTGCTTGGGATCATGGACGAGTCTCTTAATTAAATCTATTTGGAGTACTTTCAAAAGAGTGACACCCTACCTTACCTCTTTCTTAAAAAAGAAAGTTTGATTTAAAAATGCTATGAAAGAAAGGAATGAAACCTTCTACTGTGCATGTGCATTAAGAAATTAAAACTGTGTATTGTTCAAGAACTAATAGACTACTAGCTAGCTATAAGTGTTTTTGGCAACACTCGAACAATCAGTGAATCACGAGAAGACTCCAATACTAAAGGATGGTGACGTGTCATGAAGTGGTGGATGGCTCCCATAGTAGAGATGAGGAATCTGATGAAAGGAGGGTGGTGGAAACCCCTCCAGATCTGGCTGAAACTGTAAGGAGCCTCAAGGCTGAGCTACAGAGTTTCAAGGCTGACAACGAGAGATTTATAACGAAGCAAGAGAAACAAATAGAAATTAATGCAGTCTTGCTATAGATCTTATCTGACATACAGAGGGAACTGCAACATGAACCCGCAACCAGTCATGCAGACTGTCGACACAAGAAGAGAGGTCAGAGTCCACCTCAGACCCAAAAACATGACTCCATAAGTGACCCCACTGAGAGAAGTACCACGAAGAAGGTCCAACCTGGAGGCAGGGGGTACTCATCGGGAGAGTCCTCTGGAAAAGAAGATGACAACTTCGAAGGGTCTTCTAGTAGCAGGGTTGGCTCGCATTCTTAGAAGAAAGGAAGGAAACAGAAGCGTTCCAAAACCCGTGGTCCTGAAGAGTTCAAGAAATCCAAACCACCCTCTTTCGACGGAGAGATAAATAAGGGAGAAGAGGTTGAATCTTGGCTTCTTGGTTTAAAGAAGTATTTCAAAGTCCACGGCTACTCTGAGAACCTGAAGGCTCGGATAACCATCTTTAACCTGAATGGAAAGGCTTCTATATGGTGGGAAGACCTTAGGAATGTGAAAGGAGTCCATGAGAAGGATTTTTCATGGAAACAATTTGAGAAATACTTTAGGAAGTACTATCTGTCAGAAAAATACATGGATGGGAAAACTAAGGAATTCTACGAATTCCCGCTGGGACAACTCACCATAGAGGAATTTGTCAATAAATTCCTTGAACTACTGAGGTATGTAACCTATATAAAAGATGAAAAATCAAAATTGCAGCAGTTCATTAGTGGGTTATCTCAGACCTACCAGGATAGGATTGAGTTCGATGAACCAAGGGCCTTAGAAGAAGCTATTTGGAAGGCAAGGTATTGTTTTGAACAGTTTGGGAGCAAGACAGGACTCCACGAGGGTTGGAAGAAGAAGAGTAGTTCGGGATTCCATAAGAAAAGGTTTAACTCCTAAAGACTTAAGAACTTTGGAAAATATTCTAGGTGGATCCTTCATGCTAGAAGTGTATATCAACAAAATTTCCCCTCTCAAAGTGGAAATAAACCTTTTCAGACACCCCCCATAAAGACCGATAACATAAAGAAGGAACCCTTAAAATGCTGGGGTTGTGGAGAAAATCATAGATTGAGGGACTAACCACACAGACAAAAAAATAGTAAGGGGGTCTACAATATCCAAGAAGCTATCACCGTCAATGATGTGGCTAGGAGAATGCCACAAATCTATGCATCCCTGGACAATAATCAATCCGACCACCAAGATTCACTAGTGGATCTAGAAGGTATGATCGCCAACCAACCAATTTCTATTTTAATTGACCCAGGTTCTAATTTGAGTGATGTAGCCCCTCAGACTGCCGATAAGTGTAAATTTAAAGCAATTAGACATTTTAAACCATGGTTGGTACAAATATCCACTGGGACCAAAATAAAGGTGGCAGAGGTTATACCAGCCTACCAATTCATCATGGGTGGATTGCCCACCCGAGCGACCCTTAACCTACTTCCCTTGGGATATTATGACTTGTTGATTGGTATGGAATGGTTGGCTACTCATAAAACTAAAATGGACTGTTCTCATAAAACTTTAGAATGTGTAAATGAAGAAGGGAGAAAGATGACCCTCCAAGGGATTCAGAAGCTTGTCTCAGTGAGACAAATATCGACCCTTCTAATGAAGGAGTATTTCAGAAAAGGGTGTTCCTTATATGCAATACATGTGTTGGAATCCATTGAAGATGGCAAACCAAACCTAGAGGACCACCCCATATTAAGAGAACACAAGGACGTATTCCCAGAAGAAGTATCGGGTCTACCTCCGAGAAGGGATATTGACTTCTCAATAGAACTTACACCGGGAGCGGTACCAACATCTAGAACTCCATATAGAATGAGCACGCCAGAGCTTGTTGAGCTCAAGCTACAACTAAAGGAGATGATGGACAAAGGTTACATCCGACCCAGTGTATCTCCGTGGGGAGTGCCCGTCCTTTTTGTGAAAAAGAAAGATGGCACACTCCGACTATGCATAGATTACAGACAACTCAATAAGGAAACCATAAAGAACAAGTACCTCTTACCAAGAATTGATGACCTATTCGAACAATTGGGAGGTGCATCCATATTCTCAAAGATTGACCTAAGATCTTGCTACCATCAAGTTTGGATTAAGGATGAAGACATCCACAAAACAACCTTCAGGATGAGGTATGGTCACTATGAATTTGTGGTGGTGCCATTTGGGTTAACCAATGCTCCCGCCACTTTTATGTGCTTGATGAATAATGTACTCAGCAAATTTCTAGAAAAATTTGTATTGGTTTTCATTGATGATATCCTAATCTACTCCAAGAACAAGGAGGAGCACGAAGAGCATCTTAGACTCGTACTTAAAGTACTAAGGGAACATCAACTCTACGCTAAGTTTAGAAAGTGTGATTTATTTCAGAAGCAAGTACACTACTTAGGCCATGTTATATCTAAGGAAGGGGTGGTAGTAGACCTCGAAAAAGTCAGATCCATTATGGAATGGCCTACCCCAAAAGATGTATCTGATATTAGGTCCTTCATGGGCTTAGCAGGATACTATAGAAGGTTCATAAAATGGTTTTCCAAGATTGGTTGTCCAATCATTGCCCTTCAGAAAAAGGGGACTAAATTATTTTGGACGTCAAAATGTGAAGAAATATTTCAGTAACTGAAATACCTCCTGACCCATGTCCTCGTGCTAAAGATTGTGGACCCGGATGATGATTTCCTTGTGTGTATAGATGCTTGCAAGGAAGGACTCAGAGGAGTCCTTATGTAATAAGGACATGTAATTTGCTATACATCCCGGAAATTAAATGAGCATGAGATCAATTATGTTACCCATGACCTAGAGTTGGTTGCCATAGTACATGCTTTAAAAATGTGGAGACACTACCTCCTGGGTAGAATATTTGTGCTTATGACAGATCATTGTGGATTGAGACACCTGTTTGATCAACCAAAACTCAATGCCAAGCAAGCGAGGTGGATGGCTCTCCTAAGTGAATTTGATTTCAAAATCAAACATATAAAAGGAAAGGAAAATAGGGTGGCCGATGCCCTTAACAGAAGTATAAAAATGATTCATCTAGCAGCAATAAGCACCTGCAAAACTAATGTTGGGGAGAGAATAAAAAATGCAAAAGAGACAGATGTATTATTTAAGACTGTGACCTCATACCTAAGGGAAGATCCTACAGGGCTGAAGTATGAAGGGTACCAAATGATCGAGGAGGGACTGCTAACTTACAGAAATAGATTGTATATTCCGAACTGTGACGACTTGAAGAGGTTTATAATGGATGAACTACATAAGAGACCATATACTGGTCATTCGGGATATCAGAAGATGATCACGACCACTAGGAAACAATTCTATTGGCTTGGGTTAAAGAAAGACATAGCTAACTATCTAGCTAAGTGCCTAGAATGCCAACAAGTTAAGGCTAAGCACCGACATCCAACAGGATTATTACAGCCCCTATCGATCCCAGAATGGAAATGGGAAACCATCTCCATGGATTTCATCACCGGATTACCAAATTCAACCAAGAAAAATGATGCCATCATGGTTGCGGTGGAAAAACTGAGTTAGTCTACCCATTTCATCCCTATCAAGTCAACTTGCAAGGCAATAGATATTGTCAACATCTTCATGAAGGAGATATTCAGACTGCATGGCATGCCCAAGGAAATTGTATCTGACAGAGATACCAAATTCACTTCAAACTTTTGGAAATCCCTAATGGCCGGTTTCGAGACTAAATTGTTGTCCAACACAACCTATCACCCTCAAACTGATGGACAGACAGAAAGAGTAAACCAAATAGTAGAGGACATGCTAAGGATGCATGTAATGTATCAGCCTAAGAAGTGGGAAGACTACCTACCATTGGTATAGTTTTCCTACAACAACGGTTATCAGGAATCCTTGAAGATGAGCCCCTTTGAAACCCTCTATGGTAGACAGTGCAAGATCCCAATCAACTGGATTAATCCAGTGGACAAAATTACAATCGGACCTGACATGTTGAAAGAAATGGAGAAAAAAGTAGTATAGATAAGGAAAAATCTTAAAATTTCTCAAGACCGACAGAAAAGTTACACCGACAAAAAGGGAACTCCTCGAGAGTTCAAAGCCGGAGACCGTGTCCATCTCAGAGTTATACCCCAGAAGATTCCCCTGAGAATGGGAACCTATGCCAATTTGGCACCTCGGTATTGTGGACCCTTTGAAGTCCTAGATAGAGTGGGACCTATAGCATATAGAATAACACTTCCTCCCACCGTAAAGGCACACAATGTTTTCCATGTTTCATTATTAAATAAATATGACATGATGTTAACCATATAATTGACTGGTCTTTGATCCAGGTGGAACCGCAGGGAGAATTCCTGCCATAACCCCAATGCATACTAGACAGGAAGGAAACCTCACTCAGGAACTAAACCATTGCACAGGTCAAGGTGCAATGGAAATACTTTGGCCCAGATGAGGCTACGTGGGAAATGGAGGATGCCATGAGGCAGGCATTTCCGATTTTGTTTACTTCTGTACATACATATCATGTTGATAGAAAATCGAGGGCAATGATTCCTTTAAGGGGGAGGGAATTGTAACACCCTGTTTTCCCCATTCTATAACTATAACTATATGGACCAAGGGACTATGGAAAACTTAAAAGTGTGAATGTTTGATTTGATGGACCTTATGTAGAAGGTGGATGAATGTAAATTTTGATTATTGTAATAGAAAATGTTATGTGTTGCATGATTGCTGAGAGAGGGGATGTGTTAAGAGAAAGAGAGATCACGATTGCTAATGAAAAAGATGGTGGAGGGGACCCATAATGGTTGCATTAGCCTCGACCGAACCAGTACCATGATGGGGTTAATTTTTTCTCATATCAGAACAACCCTCTGACCAGAAATGAATTCTCGTTAGGCTGGTAGGTGGGAAGGGCCTCCTCAAGAGGTAATGAAGGATGGGGCAGACTTTCCATCGGTATGGCTTCTATACCTGACCACAAACGGGGGGATTCGAGCCACACGCAACCTTGCTGAGGGAGGCAAGAAGGGAATCATGGTGGACAGAGGGTGTAGCCTGCGAAGAAGTGCAGAGATGTGAGTAGAGCTCTCAGGTCTGAGGAAGGATTGAAAGTGAACAAGAAAGTTATGATCATAGGGAATAGGGAAACAGAGAGAGGCGAAGGAGAGTAACCTTCATCATTACCTTTTCATGTATGGGGAGAAGGAGAGTAGCCTTCGTCCCTAACTTCTATTGAGCTGGAAGTAAGAGATGGAATCTCAGAGCATCGTGGCCTAAGCTCAGGGGTGGCCAGTGATAAATCCATTGGGAGTGAATAAGCCTATGGTTGGGTGGAAACGAGCACCCCTCTCAGCAGTCGCTTCACGCTTTATGGTTCTGATAAGTGTTTTTATGCCTTGAACTCTAAATTGGAAATAATGGAGGCATGCTTGTTTTTGTATGACTATAAATGGTTTCTGCATTGAATGATTAAATTAAGAGTATGCTTTCGTCTTTGAGAACTTCTACATCTGCTTGATTTCCCTTATGTTCTAGTAAAATTCCTTAAAAGCACCTTCCCAAGGAATTGCATCCCCGTCATAGAGTTGAGTGAGTACTTCCCTGATCACGTAGGTCGAATTCCCGCAATCACTGTGAGGACGGAGTCTATTAATCTCAGGAGAGGTAGTGCAGATATGCACAGGCACTCTGCGAGGCAAGCAGAGACTAAGAACCACCTAAATTCTGGACTAAATGAAGGAGCGCAACACTCTTAATCCTCCAGAAATGACAAATCTCAGGAAGTATAGCGATATTTAGGTACCGAAAGGGGATACCCTTTCGTTTGGTAGGTGAGTGGATGAGATCCGGTCGAAAGGATTCAAGGTCTATCACGACCGCTGGATTTGAAGAAGGAAAGAAGGCATTAATGCCTCGTCTACTTCATTTTTTGCAAGTTCTCATAATGGAAAAGTCGTAGATTGGTGCGACTAAACTTCCGAAACCAGATGTTGCGATGTGATCTGAACCGTTAGATCAAGGAAGGTCATGGACTGTCGTTCCGACGCGAACGGATTAACGCAAGAGGTACGTGGGAATTCGAAATTCCCTAAGGACCCAGTTGTGGAGGAGAAGATCTGGGTTGTTTAAATCCACATTCATACAACGAGAAATGATCACAGCAGGAAAAAAGATCTGAGCTGTTAGATCTGAAGCACGTGAACCAACAGTGGTTGTATCTGGGGAAATGTGCACGAGACAAGTTCAGATTTGATCATGGTAGTCCATTAAGGAGGACACATGGTGAGATCTCATCATTTCCCTGACTCGCAAGGCAAGAAGGTCAAAGCGCGTAACTATTCGAACTCACGATATGCGAAATCGCAATTTGATCGTGGTCGTCCATTCAGGAGGACACGTGGCGAAATCTTATCATTTCACTGAATCACAGAACAAGAAGGTCAAAGAGCATAACCGTTCGAACTCGCGATATGTGAAATCGCGATTTGATTATGGTCATCCATTAAGGAGGACACGTGGCGAGATCTCATCATTTCGCTGACTTGTAGGGTAGAAAAGTCAAAGAGGGAAGTCGTGAGAACTCGCGATATGCGAAGTTTCGACGTGCATTGGAGTTAGGCTTCGGGTCGTAGTAAATGGTCACATGGAAACAGGCCAAAGGAGGGAGCTAATAGTTTTTAAGCCCCTTTTGGAACTCAAGAGTTGGAGGAGTTGGGGCGCCTTGCATCGTAAGTTCTGAAGTCACGAAATGCGACGCACTGTTTAGGTTAAGCCTATGGTCACTGCTAGTGGTCACGTGGAGGAGGATAAGGGAAGAGTTAGCATGCGCTAGGCCCCTGTCGGATTTCAGAGATTGGGAAAGTCGGAGTAACTCACATGTAGAATACTCGATATGCGAAGTCCCGAAACGCCTTTTGGGTAGGCGGGTGGTCACAATCCATGGTCGTGTGAGAGAAACTCGCGCCTGGAACTTAGTTGCGCAGACCGAGTCACAAAAGGAGATAACGATCGACACTCCGAGTTTTCACAATAGGGCGAAGGGGAAGGTC
>JASDQU010737934.1:29015-48252 GCA_032191745.1 Picea mariana
AAGTCGACGTGTCTTTTCACAATCGATTTACTTAACCTACGCCAGTGATCGGTCAACAGTAAATAGCTTTCACGACATGCCGACTAAAGATAATCACCCTTCAATATTCACTCGAATCAATCAAATTGAGTTTTAGTATCTGTATTTATACCTTCTTAACCACGTCACTATTGTTTTTTTGGTATTTCCCTTCGATCCTAGTCATCTCAACCACCAACCACATCAGCGCTCACCTGCGACTCTGCGAGTATTCCACGAAAAGAGAAAAATGTTACAAGGCCCTGTAGTAGAGCTAATTCGTGTTACAGATGATAAGGCCCTGGATTGAAAATTCTATTATCCATTTAAGATGTAATTTAGACTACAATATTTAAATGTAGTTCTAATAACTAGTTCCATAAAATAGAAACTATAAACTATAAATCAACTAGAAAGTAAATACAAAGTTGATTTGATTATAAAGAGAAAATTTTGCAAAGAGTGACAAAGGTTGATGCTAAGCTAGAAGAATCCAGAATGTAGTATATCTCTTTGAAATAACTAGATGTTTAAATCTTTAAGAGATGTCGATTAAGGAAGATAAATGCTTTGAGAATATGCTAAGAATTTCTAAATCTATAGGTAAGATAAGATCTTAAAAACAAAGATTCAAATAAAGAAAAAAAATATTGTGTTGTTTTAGGAATTAAAAATCTCAATGACATCAACATGTAAAAGTTGTCACGTGTGAGGAGACATGTGAAAGAAGTAAATTTGTTTTTCATTAGAATTGGTAATTGGTTGAAGAAATAAAAAATTGGGCATCAAAGAGGTTTATGAAGAACCTACTCAAGGATTATAAATGTTACTTAAGATTGAATCATAATCAATATCCCTGAGATGTTCAACACTTTATTCAATACTAAAACCCTTGATTCTTTGAGGTAGGGAAACACCATACAATGACCCTTTTATGGAAGGATAAACTACTATTCATTTTCCTCTTTGAGGGGCAACCTCCCAATGAGCTAAGCTCTAGTACAATATTTACTGCTAAAATATGGGTTATAGAATTGGTATAGTCCTTAAACCCTTGGCTAAGTTCTTTTTGTAGGAACACATTGTGTTTTTGCATTGGTACTTTTGCATCTCAGTTGCATTGATTTTGCATCATATTTTGCTTCATATTTATAATTGTCAGCACCTTATCTTATAGTTTTGAAACCATTGCATGCACCTAGTATTTGCACACCTAGTTTTTCTTTATGTGTTAAGCTTAGCCTATGCACCCACTACAACAAATCCCTATGATTAGCTCCCTTTTTTGCTTCCAATGGTTGTTTTAATGTATTTTTCTCCACTTTTTTGCTAAAGTCGGCGCTATTTATAGGTAGAGCATTATTTATGGTGCCATTTGCACCGAACAACACAAGTTGGCACAATTAATGCCTAGTTTAGCACCCTATTTAACACCCAAGTTAGCACCTAAGTTATCTCCCTATTTAGCTCCTTATTTGGCGCCCTAGTTAGCACCCCAATTACGCCTAGTTTAGCTTCCTTTCTAGCTTCTAGTTTGGCTTACAATTTAACTCTTGACGTGCCAAAATAGTAATTTTGTTGAGTTTTGGGGGGTTAAGTGGATAGGGGCTTTGGGGATTAGGTGATTTAGGGATTTGGGGTCTAGGGATTAAGAGTTAAGGGATTAGGGGTTACATTTTAAGGGATTAAGGGTTAAGGGATTATGGGTTACTGTTTAAGGGATTAAGAGTCAATGACTAATGGATTTGGGGCTTAGGGGTTAGGTAGTTTAATGGTTAATTGATTAGGGATTATATATGGTCAAGGGATTAATGACATCCATCAACCCTACACATAATCATTGAGATCATCCACGTCTCATTGTCATCATCTATCATTTCCATATGTAGAATCTTTGTCGGAACTGATCTCTTGAAATGCCATGGAACTTTCAATACACCCATCACAAATGTCTTCCACCAACCCCTCACAGTGAGTAGTGAATGGGGCCACCGTTGAAATTTCTTCAGTTTGTGCCTGTATGCATTGAAATTTGACATGGTTAGACTAGACACATGCGTTGATGGTATGGGAAGGTTTCAAGACTCAAGGATGTCTGATGTCCCCACATAATCTTTGAGATCATCCATGTTTGCATCAACATTTTGTTGATGGGTCTTAAATCCCTTGACTCAACAGTAAGAACCAAGCCCACCATCGAGGCCCAATTAGACTCTGCAACGTTTGAATATGGAATGGTTCTCCAGATCTTGCGATCCGACCAATTTATCGATGGGATTTGTGTTTTCTTGTGGAGGATCTTCCTTCAGTTAAGACTATTCTCTTCTATATTTTCTCTTGGGTGGGATTGGTAGGAGAAATGCAAGCTTGTATAAACCAACTTGACAACAAACTGGATTAAGTTTTAACTACTGGGGAAGAGGCTGAGTTTGGGATAACTCGTTGCTCAAACATGTAGGCAATGATTTTATACCACAGGCCTAGTACTAATACATTAACCATGTGAGCATCGAATTATTGTCTGAGAAACTAATTATCAGGAAGAAAGCACATATGTAATAAGATAATGGCAAACAAAATAATTCATCTACCATAACCATTCATCACATAATAACACAACGATTTATCTTCATCATTTAAAGCAAAGAACATCAAAACATTGCACCAGATAACTTGACAACACAATTAATTACTCTTACTCATTACTGCATCATTCATGAAACATGATATGAAGTAGTTCTTCTCCAAGTTCAATCACATGCATCTGATGAAAATAGTTTGTCTTTGGTCCAGAAGGACTTCTCAATTCCTAGCAGCTTCAAAATAATTCTTAACAACCAAAAAGAAAGAGTTCTTACAACAACCATCGACCCTTAACTAATTGGTTGAGGTATTTATTTATAATATAAAGTTTAACTGAAATTAACGGCTAAGTGTAGTTTAAGCAAAGAAAAAATCACCACGTGTCGTTATCTTCTAACAATTTCTTTAACAGTCAACCCGAGATATTTCTTGGAAAGGGTGACTTTTCTCGTATTCAGTCCAACTGATAAATAGTTCTTCACAAGTTTGGGCCCATGGAAACCTGTGTCGTTCCATCAGAGCTGCACATATTCCCCTGATGTCTACTGCATGCGCCCGGTACTTTACGAGACTGGAGTTCAACTGCTGTAGCATGGTTCGGGCCCTGATCGGAGGTTTTGCGAATAGCTGCACTTGTTTTGTGAATAGCTGCACTTGACCTGGCCTCGAATCGGTCATCTTCGCGAGCTCTTCAGTCTATATCGAGTCTTGTTTGGCATGCAACTTAACTATGTCTCTTAAGTTGACAAATTTGTTGGGGTTGCCGAACTTGGGAAGTTTTGCATCCTTCATTATTTTGTTAATTTTATCCCAGTGTTTCTTGCATCTGGTCCATTTCTCTTGGATCTCTCAGTGTGGGTCCTGATAAATCTTAGCCCAGTACTCGACTGATCGCTTCATGCAATTAAGACTACTTTTTCCTACCATCCGAATGCCATGTTTTTCCTTGTCTCGACCCTGTTGGACTGCCTCAATGTACTCGAGTCTTTCTATTTCTTGCTTCCCCCTTTCATACCATTGCACCATCTCCTTGCATGTCGCAAGTGCCATGAGAGTGTCCTCCTGGAACTCAACCATGTTCGCGGTTAACATGTATATTTCCTTCTTGAACTCGTCGTAAACTTCTTCGAGCTCACCTTTCAAATACATAGCGGTCTGCATGGTGCCTCTATAGTATTCAGCCAGATGACACAAGTGCTCGAGATCCTTTAGGGCGATGACTAGTTCCTTTTCGTCTCTCCTGGCTCTATCTAAGGTGGCATCCAAGAGGGCCTTTCCCATGCTGTTTAGTTCAGTCGTCTGAGCATCTGTTTTGTTGATTAAGTTCTCCTCTGTAGTAACCAAGATGGAGTGATCCAACGTGATCCTGCTTTTCTTTACAGTCCTCTGAGTGATGGCCTTTCTCTTTTGATCGTAGGAGATCGCATCTAGATATCTACTACCTCATCTACCGGGTCTGGTATTTGTTGATCACCCCATGTGAGCGTGTTTCCCAGGCTACTGGTGGTGTATATTTGTTCAAGATTGGGCTCTTGGACTTCTTCGTTGTGCCTCGTGGGTCCAACTTATACTTGTTGCTTGTCGGGGTTTTGAGTATTTGGAAGAATAGAGACGTTGGGTACAGACTCGTGACTTACTTGCTCATTGGCTGTCGAAACGATGATTCCCTTTCACAGGGATTGTTTCTTTTCTTCCTCTGATTCGGGCTTGTCCTCCAGATCTTCTTTGGTTTCCGATACATTGGGCCCCTTTGTGTTGAGGCCACTTTCGGCTTCTATTTCCTCTTGCGAGACGTCCCTGTCTTGAACTTCGGGCTCAGGGGAAGAAGTCTTCTCAGGACCCTTTTCCTCTTGGAAATGCACAGGGGTGTCGTGAGATGGCTCCGGGCTCTCGTCGTCACTATATATTTGTATAAGCTTGCTAAGGGGATTAGGTGCTTGTGTTTCTATTGACACCCAACTTGCCCCTGGTTGAATTGTCTCGCCCACTGGGGGACTGACCGACGATGTTGTGAATTTAGGGTTGCCTGACCCATTAGTGTTACTGGGATTTATGGAACCGGGGCCTCCTTCTCGGATACCAATTGGAAGCGCGGGTGTTATGATGAGGTATAGATCATTCTGCATCCGCTTCATTAGCAGTTGGATTTGCTGCCACAAAATTTCACCCATCCCCTATGCAACTTGAATTTCAGGGAATCCCTTGTTTGTACTGGGGATTCCTGATAATCCTCTACTACTTCGATGTCTTCTTGGGGATTACCCATTGCTTCACCTGGTTCAGATGCTACTGTTCCTTCTCGGGTCCTGAGAATCTCTTGAGTTTTCCGCTCCAAGGACGTCGCTTTGTCTTCCTAAATCATGGCCTTGAACCTGGTTGTTCAAGGGTCAGCTATCCTTGCCGCCACCTCGTTCCAATATTGAGTGTTTTCGGTGAAAATTTCATCTTCAAACCGGTCATGGGCATAAGGCCAACAGGATGATACCCGTGATGCGTGTTGTAGGACCAGGCCCTTGGGATCGTGTTTTCAAAAACGACCATTTTTGAACTAGAATTCCAATTGGATTAGCCCTTCTTGCTTAGCATGCGCAGGGTCTTTGACCATGTAGAAGCCAATATGAAACCCATAAGGTATGAAGGCCCGCTTCTTGTCTTTTACTAAAGTGGCATTATATCCTTGCAGGATGGTCTGATAGCAAATTTCCCCTAACACTAGTCGATCGAGAACATATATGGGTAACAAATGGGGTGCCCCTGTGGCACCGAAAACCCTAATGTAGGTCTCGCGTTCATCTAGACACCAGTGACCTACTTTCGATATAACCTTTTTTTCTTCATTTGATAGCCTTGGGCACTCTTTCTTGAACAACAAAGAATGAATGCGTGCAATAAACTGGTCACAGATAAGAGAATAGGATTTTTTGTACCTTTTTACCCATAAGATGTTGAAGTATACATGGACTGGGAGTTCGGAGGAGTGCCAGTTTAAGTTCATTCCAGAAAAAACATTCCTAGCGCAGATGACGTCCAGCAGATACGAGGCCATGTAGAAGGAGAGGGTTTCTCCCTCTTTCGGTGTCTGGGCTTGTTGTATACAAGTACTCAATTGTTTGGAGATGATGGCACCCCAATTGAAGCTCATGCCTGAAATGGCCACCGTATAAGCTAGAGACATCCAAGCCTCTGAAAACCAGTAACAATATTTCTCCCCATGCAACCTGCAAAGAAGAGCCATTAGGTATATGTATGGTTCCCTTAGATTGGTCGTTGGATACCAGCCATCAGTCCAGTTTGTGATTTTTTTGTCTTCCCTCCACCATGAAGCCATGATTTTGCTGGTGTCGTGTGCTTCATAGAAACTTACAACGAAATTAATGCTCATCTTTTCTTTCGGCTCCCTGATCTTGTAGTAACTCTGGACCTCTGAAGGCAAGAAAACCTCGATGCATTTGTTGTTATCGCCATTAATCAAACATTTTTGTGCATCAGTGTGGTCAATGAGCCACTTTAGGAGCTCAATGCAAGGGAACAACAAAGTCCGGCTTGCCACCATGTGTAGATAGGCCCTACGAATATTTGGGAGGATATCATCATCGAGTCTTCTTGTATCAGGGTTGCTGTGCGGGGTACACTCGAGGGGTTCTTCTCTCTTGATTTTCTTGAACAATTCTTCCCAACGAGGGACTGCTACTTTGGCTCCAATGCTCACCTCCATGTCTCCGAATGCAGGGGATGGACGAAGGCCTTCTTGATGGTTGTCTTAATGACGAGCACTGGCTTTGGAGCAAATTCCAATTTCCTTGCAACTGCTGGGGAGGGGCCCTCTCCTGCTTTTGGGTCTTATAGCTTTGGCGCTCTTGGGGATTTCCTGGTGGAGGGTTTCTTCAGAGGCATTGTTCCTTCAATTTAAACGACCCTTTAAATAGGTGTATAGAGAAGCGTTGGGTGGGAACACATAAAAATGAAATGTAAAACACCACAAGTGGATACATACCTGTAATGCTTGCTAAGATAGTTGTCTAATACTCACTGAACCTTGGACGCCTTCTTCAGATTGTTAACCTCGCTCTTCTGTGTGTTCTGAACTCCTTGCTGCGCAGAATAGGTTCATACAGAATAACTCAAAAGAATGTAATGGGAGGGGTCCTATCAGTCGTATTAATCAGTTAATACGAGTAGTGAACTTAATTCAAAACAAACTGCCGTCAGATCTCTACAAATAAATTCTAACTCGGTTGACAGCGAAGGCACGGAGGGAGGTGCATTTTATTGGAAGGCGTAAATGATCCCTTTTGATTTGTGCACGAAACATCAACTAATGCACGATCTGCGGATCAACTAACACTTTAAATGTGTTGTATCTAACATATCTAAGGGATAAACGTCTCATCACGTCGTGTCTCTCTGGTGTATAGATCGAGGATCAACTACTATCTTTGTCTATATTTTCATTAATGTGCTCCTGGTAAATACTCTCGACGCCAATGGTATCAGGGATCGGGGAAAGTTTAAGAGCATAGCCTCTTGGCGGGTTACCATATTTGTAAATCTCTGATGCCGAAATCGTTTCGAGAGTCGGCGATCGGTGGTGCCACTCTTCTCCTTGCACGATTCTTACTCTTGTCATTTTTTATGCCGATGCCGGATGAATCGGTCTTTGGTGATATTCTTACTGAAGCTCACTTCGCAAAAAAAAAAGAGAGGGAATTTCATCCGCCGATGCCAATGAATATAGGTCTTCGGCGATATTGATTTTCACAAACATTTCTTATCGCACTTACATCCCCCGATGCCGAATCACTTAAGCGCGTCCGGAGATGATGTGACTGTTGATTTCTTAAGTAATTGTTAAATTAGTCTCCTTTAAAATTAAGGTGATTCTTCATATGTCCAGGCAGACTTTACACAATTCAAACATGAAAACATAAAAGATAAGCACAGGCGACAGTTTTATACTGAAACAGACAGTGTGAAGGATTAAGTGGTACCCAAAAAGTAGAAAGTGGTCATAGACCCCCTTTTGTTTCTTAGGGTGTGTTGAGTGCTCAACACATTCATAATGGATGTCTCATTGTCATCATTTGGCATTTCCATATGTATAATTTTTGTTAGAACTCTCTTGAAATGTCATGGAACTTCCAATTCACCCACCACAAATGTTACGCACTGACCCCGCATAGTGAGCAGTGAATGGGGATAACATTGAAATTTATTCAATATGTTCCTGTATGCATCGAAATTTGACATGGTTAGACTAGACACATGCCTTAACGGTATGGGAGGGTTTCAAGACTCAAGGATGTATGATGTCCCCACATAATCTTTGAGATCATCCACATTTGCATCAACATTCATCATGCAAATATCATTGTCATCATTCATCATTCCCTTCTATAGAATCATTGTCAGAACTATCTTGAAATTTGACATGGAACTTCAAATACACCCATCACAAATTTCTTCCACCGAACCCGCGCAATGATCAGTGAATGGGGCCAACGTTGAATTTTTTTCAATATGTGCCCATATGCGTCGAAATTTGACATGGTTAGACCAGATAGTTGCCTTGATGGTATGGGAGGGCTTCAAGACTTAAGGATGTTTTAATTCCCTGCATAATATTTGAGATCATCGATGTTTTCATCAACGTTCAATATAATGGATGTCTCATTTTCATCATTCGTAATTTCCATCTATAGAATCTTTGTCAGAACTCTCTTGAAATATCATGGCACTTCCAATACACCCATCACAAATTTCATCTTGCATCGACCTCACACAATGAGTAGTGAATGGGGCCAACGTTGAAATTTCTTCAAACAGTTCCTGTATGCATCGAAATTTGACATAGTTAGACTAGACACATGCCTTGACGGTATGGGAGGTTTAAATACTCAAGGATGTTTGATGTCCCCACATAATATTTGAGATCGTCCATGTTTGCATCAACGTTCATAATGAATTTCTCATTGTCATCATTCGTCATTTCCATCTATAGAATCTTTGTTGGAACTCTCTTGAAATGTCATGGAACTTCCAATTCACCCACCAAAAATGTCATGCACTGACCCTACATAGTGACTAGTGAATGGGGCCAACATTGAAATTTATTCAATATGTGCCTGTATGCATTGAAGTTTGACATGGTTAGACTAGACACATGCCTTGAAGGTATGGGAGGGTTTCAAGACTCAAGGATTTATGATGTCCCCACATAATCTTTGAGATCATCCACATTTGCATCAACGTTCATCATGCATGTCTCATTTTCATCATTCACCATTCCCTTCTATAGAATTGTTGTCAGAAGTCTCTTGAAATTTGACATGGAACTTCAAATACACCCATCACAAATTTCTTCCACCGACCCCACACATTGAGCAATGAATGGGGCCAATGTTGAAGTTTTTTCAATCTGTGCCCTTATGCGTTGAAATTTGACATGGTTAGACTAGATAGTTTCCTTGATGGTATGGGAGGGTTTTAAGACTTAAGGATGTTTGATGTCCCCACATAATATTTGAGATTTTCCATGTTTGCATCAACATTCAATATAAAGGATGTCTCATTGTCATCATTTGTCATTGCCATCTATATAGTTTTTGTCAGAACTCTCTTGAAATTTCATGGCACTTCCAATACACCCATCACAAATGTCATCTTGCATCGATCTCACAGAGTGAACAGTGAATGGATCCAATGATGAAATTTCTTCAAACTGTGCCTGTATGCATCGAAATTTGACATGGTTATACTAGACACATGCCTTGATGGTATGGGAGGGTTTCAAGACTCAAGGATGCCTGATGTCCCCACATAATATTTGAGATCGTCCATGTTTTCATCAACATTCATAATGGACGTCTCATTGTCATCATTCATCGTTTCCATCTCTAGAATCTTTGTTGGAAATCTCTTGAAATGTCATGGAACTTCCAATTCACCCACCACAAATGTCATGCATTGACCCTGCATAGTGAGCAGTGAATGGGGCCAACATTGAAATTTCTTCAATATGTTCCTGTATGTGTCGAAATTTGACATGGTTAGAATAGACACACGCCTTGACGGTATGGGAGGGTTTCAAGATGCAAGGATGTATGATGTTCCCACATAATATTTGGGATCGTCCGTGTTTACATTAAAGTTCATAATGGACATCTCATTTTCATCATTCATCATTACCATATGTAGAATCCTTGTTGGAACTCTCTTGAAATGTCAAGGAACTTATAATACACCCATCACAAATGTCATGCACCGATCCCACATAGTGAGCAATAAATGGGGCCAACATTGAAATTTCTTCAATATGTGCCTATATGCATTGAAATTTGACATGCTTAGAGTAGACACATGCCTTGATGGTATGGGAGGGTTTCAAGACTCAAGTATGTCTGATTTCCCCACATAATATTTGATATTGTCCATGTTTTCATCAATATTCATCATGCACGTCGATCTCATTGTCATCATTCCTCATTCCCTTCTATAGAATCTTTGTCAAAACTCTCTTTAAATGTCTTGGAACTTCCAACATGCCCATCACCAATGTCATCCACCGACCCTGCACAATGAGTAGTGAATGGGGCCAATGTTGATTTTTCTTCAAAATGTGACTGTATGGGTTGAAATTTTACACGTTTACACTAGGCACATGCCTTGATGGTATGTGAGGTTTTTAAGACTTAGGGACATCATTGTCTTCATAATTTGCATCATCATGGTTTTCATTTCCATCATCATCATTATCATATTCATCATGACTTAATTTCTCCATCCATTCCAACAAAGATCAAACTTGACATACTCTTCTTTACAACAAAACCTAATGAAGATGCCAATTTCCATGTATTTGTCTTTTTCTTGTGGCATTCTTCGAGATGATTAAACCACGATTCTATTAATTTGAGACAACCTAAAATAATTTTATAGGGTCCAACATGCAAGTGATTTAATTTTTAATGGGTTAGGGATGATATCAAGTGAAGGGATTAATGACATCCATCGACCCTACATGGTTACCAATGAATGAGGACCACATTGAAATTTCTCCAAACTGTGTCTGTATGCGTCGAAATTTGACATGGTTATACTAGGCACATGTCTCTTGATGGTATGGGAGGGTTTCAAGACTCAAGGATGTCTGATGTTACCACATAATCTTCAAGATCATCCACATTTCAAGGGGTTGGGGGTTAGATGGTATAAAGGTTAATGTCCTAGGTTTAGGCTTAGTGAAATATTTCAATTTGTTTAAAAATATAAATTAATGAATAAATTTTGGATACAATAATTAGCCTAATCATCTAGATTTACATTGATTTAAATATACAATATATTTAATTATATTTTCTAACAATTGCTAATAAATGACCACTAACCATGCAAACTCTTATATAAGTAATCCTAATTTTTTTTGCCAACAATTCATAGAAAATATTGAACACTTTAAGGATATTGAAAAAGGTAATTTGTATCATTGGAAATAATACTGAAGAATTTCATAAAATTTTGGGCCATAAGAATCAACATTTTAAAAACTGGATTACAAATAATTTTGAAAATTTAGAAGTCTTGGTCATTAACATTATTGTCTGCAACAATGCCATCTAGTTTATCATTTTCAATGTTCATATATTCTTTCAAGTATTTAATATTATCATCATCCTCTTCTTGATCTGCAACATCTTCATCATCATTGAAATTTGACTGTAGACCATCTATATTGTTACCATATGTATTTGGATCATCATTTTTTATACCATCCATATTGTTGTCTTCCATAACATCATCTAACTCTGGATTGTTGCCTTCTTGTGCCTGAACATAACCATATTCAACATCATCATGGATGTTAATTTCTTCGATGGTCTCTAATCCCTCTCTCATTTTTTTGGACATCATTTTTTTGCTCAATATCCACTAATGCAATGTCAAATATATGCCTTAATCGTGGATCATAATGTATGACAAATATCCATTTCGGGTCCAAAATATCTTCATAGAAAAATACCTACACATGAATGACAAACATATATTAGACATATCTTATAACACTTTTATTTATTAATATTATCGCAATAAACTATGAATCAATAGATTAATGATCACTATTTCTTCTTATTTGAGTTAAAGAAATACCTGCTCACAATGAATTGGTAAAACATAAGTCTCCTTATCCTCTAGTAGGAACCTCAAGGAATCTATAGAAAACAATCCATTATGGGTATCATGTCTTCATGTCCTCTCAAATGCTTCATACCATCTACACTTAAAAATGCAACATTTAAAAGAGTAATAATCCAACTCAATATTTTCTTGGATTTTTCCAACATATTGTAGATTCCCTTCAATAATATTCTTATATTTTGAGCTTGCTCGACTAGATTGCTTGAAATCAACCATGATGCCCCAATCAAAGGATCGTCTCTTTACATCTACACTTTCTACACGATAATGTCGTCCATATGCCCACATTGCAAGATATTTCCTCACCTGTGAAAGACTGTTTATTTCAGTGAAAAGAAATAAATGATGAATATTAAAAGAGTGAATAGTGTCAAAATTGTAAGGAAACAACATTTTGTAAAATTCCAACTCTATCTTTCTTTCACATCCTCTACACATGTTGATTTCATATTTTGCTATGTTTGAATCTATACATGCATCTTCTATTTGATTTTGAATTTGTTCAATAACCCATTCTTGATCTAGATGGATGTCGGTGGCCTCCCACCTATTCCAACTGGTTCATTTTGGCAGTTTTCCAGTTTGGCAGTTTTTTCCTATTTTTCGGGTCCCTCACTTCCGGAGCCATTTTGAGGCCCTAACCAACGTTTTTAGGGCTCGCCATAGTTAGAATATAGATGAAGATAGAGTATGATGGAAAAATGTATAGTCCTCAGTTAGACCTTTCCAATAGGCTATCGTGCACCTAAAACAAAGATCGTATGCAAAAGTTACGACCCCGGGAAGTTGATGTACTAACTTACCCCAATGGGGCCCACATGACTTTTGGTGCTTCATCTCCTAGGGTTAGGTTTTTAGATTTTTATGGTTTTTTAATTCATGCTTATTGTCAAAAGGCCTTCAAAGCCTCATTGTAATCACCTTCTTATGAATGAGCACAATCATCACATCTCTTCTCAGAGATAAGCCGCCACCATTCCAGCAAGCTTATTTTTCCGCTGCATTTTACAGTTTCATCTTATTTCCTTATTGAATAAAAACCAATTTTACTGTATCTCTATTATTATGTGTTAAACATATTTTAATAATCTGTATTCATTTCATTCTGCACATAAAAATCCAAATCAATTCTAGAGTGCAATCTTTGCCCCATTCCCCAAGCAGATCACTGGGAAGTGGAGTGTTCCTTGGGTTGGATATCTTAAACTGTCTCCTTTCTTATAACACTTCTTTTCACTTTTTATCGTACAAATCAATCCATTTGTTCATAAATCCCATGTGGTACATAATGAACTTGTTGAGTATTCCACTTTCGTCTACACCTATTACATGTCAACATGTTTATTTCAAACTCCAAATGTTATGCATTTAATTTGACAAATAAATTAGAGACCAAATTAATGATTGCAAGGAAAACAACCACATTAATGATCATGAATTTACTTACTAATTTCTACTTGAACACCATTAGCTTGTGGTTTTTCTCCATCAATAATATTTGATGCTCATTCTTCATCCCAGAAGCGTGGCCCATCTTCAAAATCCTTACCAAGGAATTCACATAGGAAGAAAAATGATTCATTCAATACATACCCTTCAACCATATAACCCTCTGGATGTGCCTTTTGTCGGACATATCTTTTTATATTTTTCATATACCTCTCAAAGAAAAACATCCACCTCATTGATACGACACCCGCCAATTCAATGTCATCGACTAGGTGTATAAGTAAATGGACTTGTAGGTCCATGAAACTTGTAGGGAGGTCCTTCTCAAATACACATACAATTTCCGCAATTTCCTTCTTCCATTTCGGTACTTCACATTCATGGATCTCCTTGGAGGTTACCCACCTAATATAAGAATAGTAAATTAGTATGAACCTTTAGTGAAAAATTAAAATGGAATATAATATCTCTATGTCTCTCACACATGAACATTTCATACCACATACCTTGTAAATGATGACAATCGACTTATGGAATTCCTTAAGTCAACGGTAAGACATGAATCCCCCCTAATTGCCAATGGAATGATATTCTATCAAACACATTCATCAAAGGTCATTAGTAATTTTTCTCACACAACAAAATATCAAAATATATTTAGTACTAAATTAATGTTACCAGTAAAACATAAATGCTGATATATAATACCTTCAGAAAATTATGAAAATCATGTGTTTTAAATCCCATGATATGTCCATCAACTGTAAAATCTTTATCCAATGATGAGCCATAGCCAATAGGTGTCCTTATTGAACGAATTTCATTTTTTAGTTGGTCTAGCTCTTTTTTTTCAAAATCCACAGAGCTTCTGCATATGTTTCATTTTCTCTGTTTGGCCACAAATGTCTTCCATCAAATGGTATGTGAAAGAGAAATATCTCTTCTCGAAGACAAGGTGTCCTTCTCTTTTCCTGATATATGTCAAAATATAGAATCTGGGACATTTTTGAAGATGTGCATAGGATCTAATAGGTGATATATTAATAGATCCTTCCAATAAGGGAGCTCATAAAATATGCATTTCCTTTTCATTCCTTTTGGCATATTAAATGCAACTTGTTTTGGTTCTTCAATTGAATCACCCAGATCAAAAATATCCTCCCAAGATTTCAATTCAACATCTTCATACTTATTAAGCCAATCACCTACACCCATAATCACGGGAGGGCCTTTATTCTCAACTTTTCCATCAAATTGATTCTTTAGACGATTTCTAAACTTATGATCTATTGGTAGAAAATCCTTGTTGTTTGTGTAAACAAATTTATGTAGATCTTTAGAATACCTCCCTTAAAATTGATCTTCACATCTTGGACATGCAAATATCCCCTTTGTTTGAAGACTTGCAATTCAATAAGTAATGTTAATAGCATCATAATAATAGTATAAAAGTAGGTATGAAAGTTGGGATGAAAATAAATTATGAGTGTGAATACGTAAATATTTTATCTTACCAGAACAAACACTGTGTCCTGGGAAATCATGAATAGTCCAGCATAGCACACCATACAACATGAAGGACCTATTTGATGGAGGACGTGATACGTCATACATTCTTATGCCTTTCCATAGTAGTTACATCTAATCAATAAAAGGCGCAATATAAGCATCCATATTTTTAACTTGACGTTTTCCTGGAACAATGAGAGTCATCATAAGGTGCTCCTTTCTAACACTCATCCATGGGGGAATATTGTATACTATCAATCCGACTAGCCAAACACTATAATTTGAGCTGAGGAAAGAGAATGGGCACACTCCATCAACTGCAATACCAAACCTAATACTATGTGGTTCATTTTTGAATTTACTTGGCCATTTTCCCTCTATGTGTTTCATTGCTTTGGAGTTTGCTGGAATTCGCATGAATCCATATTTACTCCTATTCTTTGCATGCCAGTCCATCAATTGTGAAAGTGACTTGCAACGAAACATTCGTTGAAGTTTAGGTATAATTGGCATGTGATGTAAAACCTTTTTTGGAACTGTAGGACCTTGTACATATGTACGATATCTCTTCTCTTTGCATACATGACATTCTACCTTGTTTTGATATTCATCTCTGTATAAAATGAAATCATTTTTACATGAATGAATTTACTTACATTCAACCCCCAACTCATCCAACAACTGACGTGCTTCTCTGCAAGTTGATGGAAACACATTCTCTTCAAGGAATATTTTAGTTTTTAGTGCCCTGTAAGATTGCCATAGATTAAATCAATTAAATGTTTGATTTATGATGAACATGTTTGATATGCCAATCTATACTACTACTTTTTATATACAATATATGCTTTATAACATCCCATTAAAGAAATATAAACGTAGTTGATGAATGTTTACGAATTATGTACACCAATTGACAATGCAAAGTAAGAAATACCTTTCAACCGACTTCAGTAGGGCAGTGAATCCTTTTTCTGACCAACCAAATAGTGATTTGATTTCTAATAATATCAATGTGCATGCAAGTGTTTAGGTTCTACTTGCACCTAATTTGAACATGGGTGGCTTCACAACTTGCTTGATTGAGTCTTTCAGGTTGTAATCATCAAGATTACGTTGGTGGTAATTACCCCTACTATCATCATTACTATCAACCATATGATCATTATCGTCATCATTGTTTCCATCCCCAAAGAAACCTATAAGAATTTCATTCAATCCTTCTTCATGCACTTCATTTTCACTATTATCATCATCATTAAAGCTAGGTGGCATGTCATCTTTGCATGCTAATCTCATCAGCTCTTGAAACTTATCAGTTGGTAGTATTCTCTTGAATGTTGCTCTTTTCGCCTTGGTATGGTTTAAAGGATGGTTTGGATCACCCTGTCCAAATATTAATAACCCAGTTTGATCTTAGGTATTAGTAGGTGTATCATCAATTTATTCTACCTATCAACATACACAAGCATTATTTAATGTTTGAAAAGAATTGGATAAATCATAATTGTATCAATTTCAAAGAAATATAATCAAATATATTGCCTTAACCAATAAGAATATAGAATGTATGAACATATATACATCAATTGAATAACATGATATTATTTTATATACTACTTCTTCTATACATTGATTTAAAATAAAACACAATTTTCACAACATAGTGTATAAAATGTCAATCCACACTCATTGATTATTCTTTGGTTTTATTCCCTTACAAACATCCTTAGGGAGACCTAGTTCTTCCCTTTTCTTTCGTGCATGAGTGTGTTTTAAGAAGGGGTAATTAATCAATAACTCATCCCCAATGGTAAGGTCCATAATAGCCTCAACCATTATCAATATATCAACCTCTCTTTCCATATCTCCATCTTTATCATTTATAGCTTCAACAAATTGACAATTCGGTCTTACATTAGGGTCCCTTCCCTTACTACTATTTATAAAACCTGCAATATTTTTTTGTGTGTATGAAAATTCATATATATACACAATATGACCTCTATTAATTTATTTTCCACTTTCCAATTGGAGATGATGTGTATAAATATTCAAATTTAGACCATATGCTGAAATGATAGGCTTATATTCTGCTAGCCTTATCCATTCACCACTGTAATATGATGGACCATAATATGGCATTAATCTCCTAGTGGTTTGTTGTGAATTGTTTCTATTTTTAGATCCCAAATGGACATTTTGGACAATAAAGAGGCCTAGATTTTCTCCATGAATATTGGAGGGTTGTATCATGTAGTTGTATCCCCAAAAATGAAACACCTCATACACTCTAGGTAGTTGTTGATCACTGGGCCAAGCACAATATAATCGATGAGCAAATGTATCTTTGTAAATTGATCTTAAACTTAGGGGAAATTCATCATCTCCATCACATTCATTCTCATAGGGTATGTAGTCCAACTTCCTCTTGTCTTTAAGAAAATTATGCATCTTTAAAGCGGTTCTTGTTCTGTTACTTGTTTTTATCAAATCCTCATCTTCAGAGCTGGTTTATGTGAACATATTTTTGTTAGATGTATCATATGATAAATTATCATCTCCCTCTAGGATAGAAGTAAGTGATCGAGGAAACTTTAAACTAAGAACTTTATCCTGCAAGTATTCATTAAGAAAAAAATTAATTATTTAAATAATATAAAACAATGTTTAAAATAAGTATACATATTATTTACATCAAATTGGAAAATTCCTTACCAAAATTCCAATTGGATTTGAATCGATTGTAGGAGGCATACTACCCACTGGAAGCTCATCATCTATGTAATGTCTTTGTACAATCGCTTGTTTGAATTATTTCTTTCCACGACATACATAACATCCACATTTTTTTTTTTCTTAAAGTATTCATCCCATGTACTATAGTCCTGACCAACCTCTTGTTCAGTGCAATCATTTGTTGTGTCTGCAGGATCCATTGTCATATCCTCTTCCACCCACTATCCTCTACGTGATTTAATATTTTTAGTTCCATGTCCACGTACATATCTTTTTCTTTTGCTAGTTGAGTGCTCAAGCTCTACATTTGCTCCAATCTTGATCTAAAATAAACAACAACATGCATTAATTTTTGACAAGATTGGATAATACACTATAAAATTTAATAATTTCGTGGAAAACATGGATGTTTCACAAAATGCCATCAGATTGATTTTTCCTAATTTAAGTCAAAATTAGAGTACCTAATGTCCTGCGTCATCCATTGTGTCCTCATTTGATATGACACGATCTGTTTCCATGGCCTTATCTAGATCCTGTAATACAAAACATAGTCCATAATTTTTAGTACACCAATTATATTATTTCAATGAATATGCTATGCAACAAAAAACCTCACCTTAGTCACATTTTTCACATATTGATATCATGTTTTGGAGTTGAAAAAAAAACAATTTTACGACCCTAGGTATTTACATCGAGCCAAAATTTTAACAAGAAAAGTTTTCAACATACCTATCCCACATGGCAATCCTAATTTTCAAAATTTTCCCTTGATCATAGAATCACATTTAATCACCATTCTTGTTCATTTTCAACCAATAAGTTTGAGCTCAAAGGCCACATGGAAAAAAATGACTTTTTATCTCTTCTATGTTGTAGCATTTGTGAATTCATAAAGACCTTCCTTTGGTTGAGGTTGCTTTTTATTCTTACCTTTATTGTATATGAAGATTTCGTTGTCATATCCTCTTCCACCCACTTTCCTCTTTGTGATTTAGTAGGTCTACGTTGTCCATGTCCTCTTTCCATGGTCTCCTCTGGATCCTGTTACAAAACATTGACAATAATTTTTATCACACCAATAAAATCTATTATCATCTAATACGTTAGGGAAAATAGGGCCACAAGTCAAAATTAGCTTTGGATCAAACACCACTTTATGTAGTTGGGACCTTCAAACATTAATTCAATCACATCAACCACTCCCTACCTTGCTCACTAATTTGAGTCTATACCACTTGTATTCCTCTACTAGTTTCCTTCATTTCTAAATTTCATCGCATGATAGAGAAAATATGCCATAATTTTCGTGGCATAAACATAATTGCACCTAAGAAGAAGTTTGAAGTCAATAAAAATTGCTACATCTACTAAGACAATCTTATTACCTAATTGAATGGGAAGATTAGGTACAATTCCTATTGACTCACATGGTCGATCATAAAATGTTTTCAAATAGGGTGTCATTGTAATAGGGATGGGAGACACCAAGAACTACCAAACAACCATCATAATATAGGGATAGACTCTCTCATTAACTATACATTGATGAACACAATACCAATGCCAATACCAATACCAATACCATACCAATACCATACCATACCATACCATACCATACCATACCATATCATACCAATACCCATACCAATACCAATACCATACCATACCAATACCAATACCAATCCCATACCATACCATACCAATACCAATGCCAATACCATACCAATACCAATACCATACC
>JASDQU010737934.1:72632-84375 GCA_032191745.1 Picea mariana
AATTTATTCCCCTCTCTAAGTCTCCTTTTTACTCATAATTGTTAGATCAAAGACCAACTTGCCACTATAATCCTTGACAATTGTAACCAAAATAATCACATTTTCCATCACTCCTCACCCCTCTCCTTATCATTGGGGCTTTGTACAATAGGACGAAACTCATCTTCTCATTAATAAACATTCTGGAGTCACCCTTGTCATAAGGATTTTTCAAGAGATTTTTGAATGCTATGTATCTCACCTTGATTACTATAATTTAATCTTGAACATATAATATGAACAACAATGAAATGCTTTATAATATGTCCATTGTTCCTATTGGGAGTTTTTTTGGACTAGCTTAGACTTCCCATTATCAAATCTAGCCACTTCTTACCTGGTAGCACCCAATATTACCTAGTTCTCTCCTTGTCTTCTTCCTCTCCTAGTGTTCCATTCTGTCTTACATACTCTTCCTCTTTTTCTAGTCCTATTTTCTTAGTCCTTCACTTCTTTGGTCATTTTTCAAATATTTCCCCCTTAATGGTCACATTCCATAGCTTGCAACTATGGAGCCCCTCCCAATGGTGACATCATATCTTCCTTTGATTTGGCTATCGACAATTTCGACCCTAAATCTTCATAGAAAATTTGAATACAATCTGATGTATTAAGAAGGACACCTCCTCTTCTATTGAGGCGAGGAAATGATCATTACAAAAGTGCACATTGACTCGTTGGCCCCCCTTTCTATCAAGTAAAGGGATTGATTTAATAACGTCACATGTCATTCTACTATGCAGGAAATAACTGAGTTCTTATGTTAACATCACAGAAAGTGCAGGTGCCTAGGGGTTTCCATGTGTAATTGACCAAAAGAGGCAAATTTATTTATATCTAGCATTGTTAATTGACAAGCAAACTACAACCTTGACAAAAAAAGTTTCATCAACCTTAATTAAAAGAAGGCTTTGGTAAATGTATCCCATGAATTGAGCCAATGCAATCTAGCTTGAATTTGTGCGCCCCAAGATTTGCAAGTTTATTTTACCTTCAACTAGCTATATTCATTAAAAGGGATAAGCTCTAGCAACTAAGATAGTGATTCCAATTCTTCTTTCACAACCTTTTGCTTCATTCTTCTAACAATGACAAGTTTTCCGAAATAGCCCCACAAAAAAGTAGTGACCCAACTAATATCATCCTCCCATCAAACTTCCCATATTTTGAGGCCTCTAGGCCGCGAAATTAGGTTCCAAATGCATTTGAAGACTCCAACACACATTTCCTACTTAACATGAGATACATAAATCATTAAACTTATCTTCGCGACTTTGAATTTTGCATCTCCCAAGAGATGGAAAAATGATATGTTGATGATCTAACATAGTAAGCAATCCTTGAACTTGCATGGATCTTCTCCTATTATAATTAGAGAAGAAAAATGCATGTTTAGTAAGAACATATTGGTATAGTCACTTCAACACTTTGTTACCTCTTTTATGAAAGTTGGACCAAGTAAATCACAACCCAAGAGAGTCTTGACAAAAAAAAATGTTGGGGTCGTACAACACGAGCTTAGACTTTAGGCCATTCCAAGCCATGTTCTCCCTCAAGGGTGTCTAAACAAGTAGCAATCCCTCTTTATTTTATTAACTCTCTTCATTGTTAAAATCTTCACACAACCATATGGTTTTGGGATCTCATTGGCCAACCAATCCTACATGCCCACTCTCTCATTTGAATCGTTTGAGGCATATATGTTGACTAGTCCTAGGTGTTGTCCATTTAGAGGAAATGACGTCCAAACCAAGTAGCATGTTAGATCAATACCATGTCTAATGGTTAAGTAAAAATACAAGGAGATCAAGGTGGTTGCCTCTCTACCTTCAACATGGTTAGGTAAAAATACAACAATTGACCATATTAGCCAAAGAGTGACTTACAAAATTAAACCAACTACTTTAACTTTTTGCAAACATAAAACATCTAACTTGGAACAATTTCATGTGTTCTCCAAACCATGGATTTGTGGCAAGGACCATAAGGTCTGGAAGATTCCATGATACTATCTTCATTACAAACTTTCAACATGAAAATTCATAGCCTTATCATCTCTCAAGATATCAAGGAAACAAAAAGCATTTGGAGAGGTACATTATGCAATTGGGGCAAGGAACACTCATTTAAGGTTCTATCATTTTGTTTCTAAGAGTCTTTAACGTAATGATCCCACTAAGAGTTAATTCATGGGAGCAAAGGTTAGGCCATATGGGCCCCACATTTTAGATAGGAGGTGGGTTGGGAAGTCCCAAAGAGAATTTTTCCCACAATCGAGCTAACAATCTTCTTAGAAGTTGGGATAGCGATATGTGCCAAGGTTAGTTAATCTTTTCGGATTTGAGGATCTTTTCCCTTCTTTACAACCTTAACTATTTGTGAAGGGAAAGGCCATAAAGCCTTGCATTTGAACATTGTTTGCAAATTTGGTTTCAAAGTTTTCCACGTTGGTCGAGGGAAATCCTTAATTATATGGTCAATGATTTGGCATTGAAACATATGTTCAAGAGCTTAATGTACTAGACTGGTTGGTGAATCCCCCCCCTATTCATCGCCACCTAGATGTACATAAATTCATTAAGGTATTTAAACATTTTGACTCTTAAGGAAACCCCTTTTCTAAGGCCATAGGTTTAAGAACCTCATAAGCTCATGTCATATGAAATTACCAATTGATGTAATGATACATTTTAAGAAATCCCCAAAATTATGGTCAAGCTTTAAAACACTACCCCATATTGACCAATATAGTTGGGCACCTTCATCTGCAAAGAAATTTTTGTCATTTGGAAAGGAGAACAAGGTATTCCAACACACCCATGGATTGTGAGAAACCACTTCATGGAAATGGAATTTTTCCTTAAAAGAGAATTGTTGAGAGTATAAAGCATCACAAACATAAAGACTAGTGCTGACTACTTTCCTAGGACAAATGGAGTCAAGATAATGCATTCAAGGAGGCCAAGCAAGAGAGAAGGTGAATATTTGAGCCTTAGAGTTATCCACTCATAGAACCAAGTCAAATTTCAAAGGAAAACCACTAAAGTTTATCCACCCATAAACCCTAGGCGTCGTCCCACTTTCTCTAATGTGTCTAGCAAAGAATATTAATTGAACTAGGTCTTGAGCCTAGGGGGTATCCACTTCTAACCCATAGACCAAACTCTAGATAAGATAAACCTTAAGGGGATAGCCACTCCTAACCCTTAAAGCAAATCTTAAGGGGATCCACCTCTCATTATTGCACTAATGCCTTGAAAATATAATCATTCTTGCATGTTTTATTTATATGCTTGGGATACCCATGCAATTGTAAATAAAGGATAGAATTCTCTTCAACTTACATATCCATTATCATCTAGAGTGTGGATTAAAAGTTTCTTGAGAATTTATTATATCTACTACACATGATAAATGTAGATATTCCAAAATGCAACTTTACATGAGTGAAGAAGATAATTACATCTTCTTTTCATGTTTCAACATGGTATAAAAACTACCATATTATTTAGTCTAGTTTACTCTAAAATTTATATCGAATTTATAGCTTCAAGCTTCCCACATGAGATTATTCTTGGCTCTCATTTCTTAACAAAAAAATTATGAAATTTATACTTTAATCCTCCTTCAATCCTACAATCATCTCAAAGAATCAAGACTTGCATATATATACAAGTTTTGTAAGGCTTTAACCATTTGCCAAAATTTGAGCTAGATGTAGGTAATCCCTTATATTCTTCAAGTACATAAGAGTTTAACTTTAGAGCTATGGTCAAATAAAAACATCAGAGGTCTCAAAGGAAATTGACCATGTGGTTATATATATATTTATCAAACTTGATTACCAAATCAAAATGTTGTAGGATACCATTCACATGAAGTCTGGGCTTTGTTGTGACTTGGATCAATTGACAAGGATTATAAAAGCTTATGATTTGAGTTATTTTTTTTTTGTTTTCCCAACAAATAATTCATGTAGTACTTCAATGCCTAAACTATGATGTACAATTCCTTATCTTATTTGGGTATATTATGATTGCACCAACAAAAGTTTCAAGTGTTATGTTATCCAACTCCTTCATTGTATCAAAGGTTCTGCCATTGTGTATCATGTGAAATTTGCTTTGATTTCAAATGAAATTTCAAGTTTCATTAGATTTAATATTGATGCATTACAATTATTTCAAGTCAAATCTTTAGTTACTTGGTTTTCAATTGCAATGAATTGAAATGTTATACTTGCCTTTTCTAATGTGCATTAAAGAGACACTTCATTCCTAAATAATTTACTAATCCCATGAATTACCTTGGTTCAATTAAATTACTCTGTTGCAACTCGCTATAACTCTGCTGCAACAAACTATAACTATGCTGTAACTGTACTTTCTCCTTCAAATTTTGTGTTGTTACTCCACTTGCTATTACTCACTATTACCCTGCTGCAACTTGCTATAACTCTCCTGCAACACTTTCTGTAACTCTGTTGCAACTCACTATAACTATGTTGTAACTCTGCTGCAAAACTATGCTGTAATTGTACTTTCTCCTTCGAATTTTGTGTTGTTACTCCACTTGCTGTTACTCACTATTATTCTAATGCAACTCGCTATAACTCTACTTCAACACTTTTTGTAACTCTGTTGCAACTCACTATAACTATGTTGTAACTCTGCTGCAACACTATGTTGTAACTATACTTTCTCCTTCAAATTTTGTGTTGTTACTTGATGCGAAGTTGCTACCCTCACGGTTCGACCTGCTCTCACCAGGACCTTCACTAACCTCGGCCCGAAGAACAACAATGCTCTTCCAACTCCTCTCGAGAGTTCTCGTCACCCACAGGACTCTCTTCGGCGATGGCCACTTTGCAAATCGGGAAATCGGCGTTCACGCTATCGCGAACCCTGGGCGCACAATTCACATGCCACTCGAAATCTCGAACCCCGATAGTCAACGATCAACTACTTGGGATATCGCCACTCGCGAGGCTAACAGTTTGAATTTCCAAACCCCGAGTACCGAGGTGTCGATCCCCGATTAAACGCCACCTGGACTCCACTCACTCCTGGGGCCCCACGATGCCACGTTACCTCGAGATTTCATGGATCGCGGATCCACGATGCAAAGTTTCCCTGCTGCTGGAAACCCCGAATGCCGAAACCCCGATGCTCCGGATTTGTGCCACCTGTCCCTCCGACAATCGACGGTTCCCATGGAATCGGGAAATCGCTACTCGCGATTTCGACATGCATGCAACGCTTGCACTCGCCAACCCCGATATGTCGATATGCAATGGCAAAGGGGTTTCACTTGCGCTTGAAGGTTAAGTCCCTCGCTACTTCTCCCAGATCCAACGGTCTGCGAAATTTCGTGATTCTTCCCAGAAATTTCAAGTCGTCGATTCTCTTCCTCTTGAGGAATACTCCTGCTCCCCAAGGCTCTGTCCCATTTGAGCTTTTCCTGGGTCTATTCCCACAGCAAGCATGAAGGAACTATTCCTCCTGAGCTTCGCCAACTCTGATTCTTCAAAGACTTTTGCGTAAGCTGCTTACGCTCAACCTTCAACCACATTCAATGGTTGAACTCGGCCAGACTCTAGGTCCACCTGACAATAGCAGTCCTGTCTCCTTTTTCTCAGACTCGCCTCTGAGATTCCAATCCAACCTGCACTTCACCTGCACGGTTCGAATAACCAATACAATTCCAGTAGAAGGGAATAAGAGTTTAACTGTAGAGCCCCCTCAATGCACTCTATGCGGAGGAATTCAACTGCACTCTATGCAGGAATCTCCTGGCTCGAACAGAGAAAAAATTGGAAACTTACTCTCGCCTCTCTCCCAGATTTCTAATCTTCCATGAAATTGCATATGCAGCATATATAACAAAGGCATAACAAGAAGCAAGTATACAACAACATAATATCAACAACACACAGAGAATGATCACAGCCATTTAATTGAATCAAATCTTTTCTATAAATTCAATATCTGTACATGGGGATTCTTCACTAGTTCTTTGCTTTGTTCTTTTTGCTCTCAATGCTAATGCTGAATAATAATCCTACAATGTTACAAAGGAGGGTGCCTATATTCTGTTTGCCATCGAAAACTGGAATCATCAATTCTACAATAAATTCCTATCTAACAACATTAAAACTATTAAATGCCTTCCTATCTATAATACAATACAAGTGCACTTCTTATGAATGCTTTCATTCAAATGGCGGCGCAACAACTTTCCAGAGTATTTCAAAAATGTATGTGCTGGCGTTGTCCAGCTGTTCTTCTCTTTCCACGCGCTGGCTCCCTTGATGAGGTGTGGATGCTCCTGCATCATACTCCTCAGCTCAAAAGATTTCATGGGCTCCTGTCCATGAGCTCTTGCACGGTCTGCCCATGATTGTGTATAACTACCTCTGTCTCCCAGCTGGCATCCTCCACTGGGTGATTTTTCCATTTCACCAGGTATTCAAAATACTGCTTCCTCCTGGTCTTCCTGCCTACTCGTTTGTCCAGTATGCACTCCATCTGCAGCTTCGGTGCAACTGGAAACTACTTCTGCCACTGGACTACTGGTTCCCCAGTCCCAACATCTACTTCATCAGCCCTGTAGGGGTATAAATCCGAAATATTGAAAATCGGAGATATCTCGATGCCCTCTGGAAACTCAAGCTCATATGCATTTTCTCCAAATTTCCTCAGGAGTCTGCACAACCCAATTTTCTTCATCTTGAGCATGTTATATGTTCCCCTTGGGAACCTCTCCTTCTTCAGGTGTGCCATAACCATGTCTCCAAATTCAAACTGAAGCTGTCTCTTTATCTGATCGGCTCTGCGCTTATACTCCTGATTCGCCTTCTGCAGCCGCTGCTTTACCTGTGTGTGAAGTTCCTGCATCGCCTCCGCAAACTCTTCAGCCCTCGCGCTGCTAGTTTCAGCCTGTTCTGACTCCCTGAGCTCAGAAACTCCTCTCGGCTGTGTCCCATACAAAATTTGGAACGGGCTCTTACCTGTACTCCGATTCACTGAATCGTTGTACGCAAACTCTGCCTGTGGTAGGATTTGATCCCAATTGGTGTGATTCTCTGCCACCAGGCTCCTCAATAAGTCTCCCAAGCTCCTATTGACCACCTCGATCTGTTCATATGTCTGCGGATGGTAAGCAGAACTGAATGCCAATTCAGTCCCCAACTTTTTCCATAGCGTCCTCCAAAAATGACCTATGAACTTGGTATCCCGATCCGAGACTATGCTTCTCGGCAGTCCATGCAATCTAACGATTTCTTTGAAAAACAAGTGTGCAATGTGCATTGCATCGCTAGTCTTATGACATGGTATGAAATGTGCCATCTTCGAGAACCTGTCTACCACCAAAAAAATGGAATCAACTCCTCGCTGTGTCCTCAGCAAACCCAGAAAAAAAACCATATTGATCGCCTCCCACGGCTTTTTGGGTATGGGAAATGGCTGATAGAACCCTGTGTTCTGCTTTCTGCCCTTTGCGTGTTGACAAATCCTGCACCTGTCAACAAACCTCTTTACATCTGCTCACATGCCCGACCAACAATATGATTCGCTCAGCTTGGCGAATGTTTTGTCATGTCCAAAATGACCTGCCGATCCTCCACTATGCTTTTCTCTCACCAAATTCTCCCTCATGGAGCAATTCTGTATGCACAACTGATTTCCTTTAAACAACAATCCATCCTGGATCATATAGTCAATCCACAGACTCCGATCCCTAAGAAATGGATTCTCGGCCGCTTCATATGCTTCCCCGAAGTCCGCATCACCTGCATACATATCGTTTAAATTTTCAAAACCCAAGGTTTTGACTCTAAACTCCTGCAGCAATAAACATTTCCTGCTCAAGGCGTCAGCCACCTTGTTAGCAGTCCCCGAAATGTGCTTTATCACAAACGTGAAATTCTGCATGTATTCCACCCACTTTGCATGCTTTTGATTCAGCTTCTCCTGCTGACTTACAAACTGCAATGCATGGTTGTCACTGTACAAAATGAACTCCTTGGGTATTAAGTAATGCCTCCACTTCTTCAATGCCTGAATAATGGCATAGAACTCTTTGTCGTATGTGGAGTATTTTAGCTTGGCATCATCCAACTTCTCGCTGTAATATGCTACTGGTCTGTCATCTTGACTCAAGACCCCTCCAACAGTGTACCCACTAGCGTCACATTTCACTTGAAATGTTTTCTGAAAATCTGGCAGCACCAAAATTGGTTGCTCTGTTATCTTTCGCTTCAATAGATTGAAGCTCCGTTCAGCCTCGCCTGTCCACTGGAAAACTTTATGCCGCTTCTTCACGGTGTCCATCATTGCTGTGCTAATTCCACTGAAATACCGAATGAATTTCCTGTAAAAACTAGCCAAACNGCTGTAATATGCTACTGGTCTGTCATCTTGACTCAAGACCCCTCCAACAGTGTACCCACTAGCGTCACATTTCACTTGAAATGTTTTCTGAAAATCTGGCAGCACCAAAATTGGTTGCTCTGTTATCTTTCGCTTCAATAGATTGAAGCTCCGTTCAGCCTCGGCTGTCCACTGGAAAACTTTATGCCGCTTCTTCACGGTGTCCATCATTGCTGTGCTAATTCCACTGAAATACCGAATGAATTTCCTGTAAAAACTAGCCAAACCATGAAAACTCCTTACCTCAAAAACATTTCTCGGCGATGGCCAATTCTTGATTACTTCCACCTTTTCAGGATCCATCTTCAATTCATTCGCCGAGATTACAAAACCCAAATAAATGAGTTCTGTCTGCATGAATGAGCACTTCTTCAAATTGACCAGCAGCTTCTCCTGCTGTAGCCTTCTCATCACAATGGCTAAATGCCTCAAGTGCTCAGCCTTGGTCTTGCTGAAAATTAAGATGTCATCCAGATATACGACCACAAATTTACCAATGAATTCCCTCAGGACTTCATTCATCAGCCTCATAAAAGTGCTTGGCGTGTTTGTCAAACCAAACGGCAGGACCAACCATTCGTATAAACCTTCATTTGTTTTGAATGCTGTCTTCCATTCATCTCCCTCTCTCATCCGGATCTGATGATATCCGCTCTTGAGATCAATCTTCGAAAAATAATTTGCCTCGCTCAAGCAATCCATCAAATCGTCCATTCTCGGCAGTGGAAATATGTATCTGATGGTGATCTTATTTATCGCCCTGGAGTCTGTACACATTCTCCAACCTCCATCCTTCTTCGAACTTAGTACTGTCGGAACAGCACACGGACTGAGACTCTCTCTGACCAGTCCTTTATCCTGCAGATCCTGTACCTGCCTTTTGACTTCCTCGTTCTCCTGAGGTGTCACCCTGTATGCTGCCTTGTTTGGCAAAATTGCTCCAGGTATGAGGTCAATGTGATGACTCACACTCTGCATCGGTGGCAACGAATGAGGTAGTTCATCCATGATGATATCAGTGAACTCTCCAAGCAGTTCCTGAATCTCCTCTAGCAAGTCGTCCATTCTTGTGCTTGTCAGGACAATTTTCGGCTTCCTGACCACAAAGAATTGTGGATCTTCATCCTTCTCCATTTCTTTGAGAAACTCCTTCCCACTCATGAGAAGTATTGTGCCTCTCACTTCTGGTTTCACTTCCTTATCTTTTATCAGAAGCAATGTATGTGACCTCCCATCCTTCTCTAAGGTCTATGTGTTCATCCTCCCATCATGAACCTCATTTCTATCATACTGCCATGGTCTCCCCAATAATACATGATAGACATCCATGGGAATGACATCACACAAGATCTCATCCTTATATTCACCCATTTTAAAATTAACCAAGCATTGTTTTGTAACACGTACCTAGTGTCCTTTCTACAACCATGACACTTTATATGGACTCGGGTGTCTGTTCGTCTCCAGCTCCAGCTTTTCCACCATCTCAGTTGAAACGAGATTGTCTGTGCTTCTGCTGTCCACTATGACCTTACACTTCCAGCCCTTGGTCTTGCACGTGGTCCTGAATAGTCTGCATCTTTGCGCTATGTTCTCTACCTCTTTCTCGAGTTTCAAGAGAACTTTGTGCACTGTCAGTGACTTCCCACTTCCAGTGTCTTCATCCTCATCATCACGCCTCTGCGCCTCAGTAATGTGAGCTTTTCCTCTGTCCATCTTCCTATCTGGACAGTCCACGTCTTTGTGTCCGTCCTTACCACACGTAAAACATGTGATAACTCCTCCACGGCCTCTTCCTCTACCTCGGGTACGAGGAATAGCGTTGGCATCAGCATAATCTCCTTGCTGATCAGTTTGTTGCCTCCTCGTCTCATCATATTGCTGCCTCTGCTGTGAGGTTCCACCTCTTTCAGCTTTTCCCTGAGGCCTCTTCCAATCCTCCTTGGGCTTCTGGGTTCTCTCTTAGGCAATTGTTTTTCCTATGGGCTAACTCCTACCTCGCCCTCACTGTCCCTGCTTACGGCTCAGCTTCTCTTTGGCTTTTAGAGCCATTTGGTATGCATCCTCGACTGTCCTGAAGGTAACCATGCTCAGCTCGTCCTAAATGTCATACCTCAATCCATTCAGGTACCTTGCCACCTTCTCGTCATCACTCTCTCGATGACCAGCTCGAATGTTGAGCCTATAGAACTCCTCGGTGTACTCCTTCACTGACATCAGCTTCTATCTCAGGTTCTGCATCCGCCTAAACAGAGTGATCTGTTAGTCTCTCGGGATGAATTTCGCTTTCATCTTAGCGATCATCCGATCCCAGCTTTTGATCTTCTGTTNCTGTCCGCCTGCAGCTCGTCCCACCATAAGGCTGCATGTCCTTTCAGCTTCGTGACAACATGCCTTACCTTTTTGTCCTCTTCGATGTCTTCGTAATCGAAGTAGGTATCGAGTGCTTGGATCCAATCCAGCAACTCTTCTGCATTTAGACTTCCCTCATAAACAGGAATGTCCATCTTTGTCTTTGAGCTCATCCTGGCGATGGCTTTAATCAACCTCTCTGTCGAGGCATCCTCTGTTGTGACTTCTTCAGTATCATGTCTAGCTTCCTCTTCCACCTCGGAGTCGCTGAATTCTACTGCACCAACTCCGCACCTTTGGGTGGACTCCATCTCCTCGAGTCTCTCCCTGACATCTCGTATTTAGTGTTCCATTTCTGGATTTCCTACTGGCCTACCCCTCCTTCGGGCATCCCTGTATTCACGCTTAGGTGATTGTCTCTCTCTTCGCAATGACATTATATCTCCCCTGTCTCTTCTTCAGAAAGAAAAGATACTCCCGCTCTGATACCACTTTGATGCGAAGTCGCTACCCTCACGGTTCGACCCGCTCTCACCAGGACCTTCACTAACCTCGGCCCGAAGAACAACAATGCTCTTCCAACTCGTCTCGGGAGTTCTCGTCACCCACAGGACTCTATTCGGTGATGGCCACTTTGCAAATCGGGAAATCGGCGTTCGCGCTATCACGAACCCTGGGCGCACAATTCACATGCCACTCAAAATCCTGAACCCCGATAGTCAACGGTCAACTACTCGGGATATCGCCACTCGCGAGGCTAACAGTTAGAATTTCCAAACCCCGAGTACCGAGGTGCCGATCCCCGATTAAACGCCAACTGGACTCCACTCACTCCCGGGGCCCCACAATGCCACATTACCTCAAGATTTCATGGATCGCGGATCCATGATGCAAAGTTTCCCTACTGCTGGAAACCCCGA
>JASDQU010737934.1:84395-102871 GCA_032191745.1 Picea mariana
CTGTCCGCCTGCAGCTCGTCCCACCATAAGGCTGCATGTCCTTTCAGCTTCGTGACAACATGCCTTACCTTTTTGTCCTCTTCGATGTCTTCGTAATCGAAGTAGGTATCGAGTGCTTGGATCCAATCCAGCAACTCTTCTGCATTTAGACTTCCCTCATAAACAGGAATGTCCATCTTTGTCTTTGAGCTCATCCTGGCGATGGCTTTAATCAACCTCTCTGTCGAGGCATCCTCTGTTGTGACTTCTTCAGTATCATGTCTAGCTTCCTCTTCCACCTCGGAGTCGCTGAATTCTACTGCACCAACTCCGCACCTTTGGGTGGACTCCATCTCCTCGAGTCTCTCCCTGACATCTCGTATTTAGTGTTCCATTTCTGGATTTCCTACTGGCCTACCCCTCCTTCGGGCATCCCTGTATTCACGCTTAGGTGATTGTCTCTCTCTTCGCAATGACATTATATCTCCCCTGTCTCTTCTTCAGAAAGAAAAGATACTCCCGCTCTGATACCACTTTGATGCGAAGTCGCTACCCTCACGGTTCGACCCGCTCTCACCAGGACCTTCACTAACCTCGGCCCGAAGAACAACAATGCTCTTCCAACTCGTCTCGGGAGTTCTCGTCACCCACAGGACTCTATTCGGTGATGGCCACTTTGCAAATCGGGAAATCGGCGTTCGCGCTATCACGAACCCTGGGCGCACAATTCACATGCCACTCAAAATCCTGAACCCCGATAGTCAACGGTCAACTACTCGGGATATCGCCACTCGCGAGGCTAACAGTTAGAATTTCCAAACCCCGAGTACCGAGGTGCCGATCCCCGATTAAACGCCAACTGGACTCCACTCACTCCCGGGGCCCCACAATGCCACATTACCTCAAGATTTCATGGATCGCGGATCCATGATGCAAAGTTTCCCTACTGCTGGAAACCCCGAATGCCGAAACCCCGATGCTCCGGATTCGTGCCACCTGTCCCTCCGACAATCGACGGTTCCCATGGAATCGGGAAATCGCTACTCACGATTTCGACGTGCATGCAACGCTTGCACTCGCCAACCTCGATATGCTGATATGCAATGGCAAAGGGGTTTCACTTGCGCTTGAAGGTTAAGTCCCTCGCTACTTCTCCTAGATCCAATGGTCTGCGGAATTTCGCGATTCTTCCCAGAAATTTCAAGTCGTCGATTCTCTTCCTCTTGAGGAATACTCCTGCTCCCCAAGGCTCCGTCCCATTTGAGATTTTCCTGGGTCTGTTCCCACAGCAAGCATGAAGGAACTATTCCTCCTGAGCTTCGCCAACTCTGATTCTTCAAAGACTTCTACGTAAGCTGCTTACGCTCAACCTTCAACCACTTTCAATGGTTGAACTTGGCCAGACTCTAAGTCCACCTGACAATAGCAGTCCTGTCTCCTTTTTCTCAGACTTGCCTCTGAGATTCCAATCCAACCTACACTTCACCTGCACGGTTCGAATAACCAATACAATTCCAGTAGAAGGGAATAAGAGTTTAACTGTAGAGCCCCCTCAACGCACTCTATGCGGAGGAATTCAATTGCACTCTATGCAGGAATCTCCTGGCTCGAACAGAGAAACAATTGGAAACTTACTCTCGCCTCTCTCCCAGATTTCTAATCTGCCATGAAATTTCATATGCAGCATATATAACAAAGGCATAACAAGAAGCAAGTATACAACAACATAATATCAACAACACACAGAGAATAATCACAGCCATGGAATTGAATCAAATCTTTTCTATTAATTCAATATCTGTACATGGGGATTCTTCACCATTTCTCTGCTTTGTTCTTTTTTCTCTCAATGCTAATGCTGAATAATAATCCTACAATGTTACAAAGGAGGGTGCCTATATTCCGTTTTCCCTCGAAAATTGGAATCATCAATTCTACAATAAATTCCTATCTAACAGCATTAAAACTATTAAATGCCTTCCTATCTATAATACAATACAAGTGCGCTTCTTATGAATGCTTTCATTCAAATGGTGGTGCAACAACTTTCCAGAGTATTTAAAAAATGTATGTGTTGGCACTGTCCAGCTGTTCTTCTCTTTCCACGCGCTGGCTCGCTTGATGAGGTGTGGATGCTCCTGCATCATTACTCCACTTGTTGTTACTCACTATTACTCTGCTACAACTCGCTATAACTTTGCTGCAACACTTTCTGTAACTTTGTTGCAACAATATGTTGTAACTGTACTTTCTCCTTCAAATTTTGTGTTTTTACTCCAAGGAGGCTACAATAAACAAGTTTGAGAAATGGTCTTAAGATATCATCCATAAATCTTATAAGTGTTGTCATAGTATTGTGTAATATATATTGCATAATGACTCACTCATGCAATCCATGTGTTTTTTTGAAAGTAATATTCCAAATTATTCTTTGTGTATATTGTCATATTGGTATCCTTACTTCTTATCCAACTTCATGATAACACATGCTTACAATATTTGGTTGATTAGTGCCTTGATTATTTGTAGGGGATATATATATTACAATATATTAGAATATTAGAATATTACAATGTAATAGTAATGCCATATTACAATGTAATATGGCATTACCATATTACATTGTAATATGGCAAACAATATGGTATACCATATTTCATGTAATTTTTTTTTTTTAAACCTAAAGTCATCGTCGCAATATTGACGCAAGTTCGTCAGAAATATTTTATTATTTTACCACAACCGTCTCTATAGCGACGAAACTCCATTGCAATTTGCCACGAATATTCGTCGCATATACAACACGTGTGTCGTAAATTTGGTTTTGAGATATTGCACTCGTCGATATTACCATGGATTTTCATCGCAAGTTGCGACGGACTTTCATCGCACATTTAGCAACTGCGCTGTAAGTTATTGGCCTGGCATAACGTTTTGTCCCAATTGCGACGAAGTTTCATCGTAATTGCCACATTTCTTCGTTGTTATTGCGACAATAGTTCATCGTAATTGCGACGATGCATAGGGTTAACTGATATTGAAGGTAGTGACACGTGGAGAGCTAATTTCGTCAATGTTTCCATGCACACTTGGATCGTGGATATAGCAACGAAATTATTTCGATGAAAAAAAATCTTGGCTTTTGTGGAAATTGTGATGGATAAGTGTGGCAATATCAATGAAAAACCATCGCAAATTTGCTCATATGTACTAGTGTTTAAACCCGAGTATGGATATATTTCTAACTCTGTTACAGACATGGCTTCACTGGAAGTATTCCTATACTTGAATGGCATTTTCTTTTGTTCAATTAGAGTAGGATAGTAAATAAATAAATAAATTTTGCAATGCAACCTATCTTTCATACTTTTCATAAATGGGAATGTCAAAAGCTAATAAAGAAATCAGTTTAAGATCTTGTATTCCTATAGTAGATTTATTTTTAAAAGTTATGATGATTTTGTTTGGAATCTTATGAGAAGGGAATCTCTTCATCCTCTGAATGCACACATAATATTGGAAGGGTTTCAAAAGTGGAGAAGGCATCCTTGTCAACGGAAGATAACACTTAAGGGAGTGCTTCATGGCCTATTTCTTCAAAATTCTTCTTTTTCCTTAAAGTTGTTAAAAATGATGCATTCATGCTTTATATTTACCTATCTATTTTAAGACTACTATTTCACAAGGATGATTGATTAAGTGATCTTTTAATAGCAATTGAAATTGAATGTTAAGTCCAAACTATTTTATTCATAGCTAATAATTCAACTTTTAACATTTTCCCTAAATTTTCTGTTTTTAAGCATGAATAAAAATCCAATTTTAATTAGTTCTATTGTTTTTTTTTTTAGCAGGGGTTCACAACTCTTTGAGCATCCATTTTTTGGCATCTCACATTGTTTGCATGAGGCCATGCAAAACCTTAGACATGGGGGAGTGGTTGATGAAACCTTCATATTCTTTTGCAACTTCCGTCGGGGAGGACAAATCAACATGTTCAGTGCTGATATTTGATAGTCATTTCCAAAATTCTGGTACCATTCTATTCCGGTACTGTAGAATTGCGTTCATCCGGTACTGCAAACAATGTTTTCCTCTGTGTTCATCCGGTACCAAAGGAGAAAGTCTGCGTTCATCCAATATTGAACAACATTCCTGTGGTCATCTGGTACTGTGCTCATCCAGTACTGATGGTCTCCTGTGTGCTCATCCGGTACCAAAGGAGGAGGTCTATGCTATTCTGGTACTGAAACACAACACTGCGCTATTCCAGTACTGAAGCACAACCCTGTGTCCATCCGGTACTCAGGTGGTCTGGTACTGGTAATAAGGTGCTGGTAGCTCTAATCATATATTCAAGTTTTGTTGCTCGATTTAAGTACTAGGACATATAAATTCAACATTTTTTATTTTACTAAAGGAATTAGACTAATTATGCAGTAAACATATGGTTACTCTCAATTATTGCATGCTCCCTACCATGAACTTTTGCAATCCCTCGTATACATCTCCTCGTATATTATCACTGAATTCCTTTGTGAAGTGGTTGTTGCCATGAATGAGAAAAAACCATCCATCATGTCACTTTGTTCCAATACTATATGTTCCAGTACTACAGAAACCTACTCCATTACTTATCTGGTACTGATGCCAAAGTGATATGATCTTTGTCATGTGCTTAACATTGTTTTCACTTTAGGTAATTGGAGGTATGGCCTAATCTCTTCATGTTCTTTCTATCAAGGATCATTTAAGTCTTGTGTTGAATTATTTTTACTCTCATGTGCATCTTCCTCCTAAATTTCTACACTCAACCCTAAATGAATCATCCTTGCTCTCCCTTTAAGAAGATATTTTCACTTTTAGCTCTAAATGATAATGGGTTCACTTGTCTTATTACCTCATCATTTTGAAGAAGTGATTGCTAATTGAAATATCCATTGAAAAGTGGTAACACCATTATGTCAAATACTAACCTAGTTGATTCAAACAAGTTTTTATCCAAGTTTATCTTTACAAGTTTTTCTTGGGAGGTATTGATGAAAGCCTCATGTGGTGGACCGCCCTTGCAAAACCGCAATGAACTTTTATGAGAACCCTAATAGGATTAACTAGAGCGACCTCTTAGTCATTATCTGAGATGTTACATTATACATTAAATAGTTGATATTTAAGTTGAATGTGGATGATGTCACCCTTGGGATAATTGAAAACAATTAATTATGTGCCTAATAAAATCTAAAACACTCTCGTACCACCTACCTTCCTTATACTCTAAAATTGTCAATGAACAGTATACATCATTCTAAATCTTTTGAGTAATATAATAAAAAGGAAGTATTGGGAAGTACAAGTAAACCCGCTGGGGTACTGAACAGGCCTGTTGGCAGCGGGGCCATGCTTGTATGGTACTAAGGTAAACCCGTCGGGGTACTGAACAGGCTTTCTAGCAGCAAGGCTATGTCGGGTAAAGGGAGTTGAAAAACATAAAGTGGCACACCTAAAACTGAACAAAAACCCTTGGGTCTCATTTGGAAGCATTATCAAATCAAGGCTAGGAGATGACCTTTATATCTCTCAGATGATGTTCTTAAGAACCTTCAAGTATCCACTTTAGAGTTCTATATTTAAAATAAATAGGTTTGCATGAGAAGTGGGACCCTTAGTATGTGTAATTCACCTTACCTAAGAAAGAAGAGCTTCATCTCTAAAAACTTGGATCAGAAACAAGTTAATCATCTTGGGATGTATTCCTTTATGTGTTCCTCTCTTCAAATGATATCTAAACTATGCTTATATCACTTTTGTTTTAAAGCTAATCTAGCCAGAGAGGCCTATTAGGTCAAAGCCATTTAGAAAACTCTTGGCCACTATCCTATAATCGTATTAGAGTCATATCTAGCCCTTTCTCCTAACTTTGATCGAAAACAGATTGGATAAGACTTAACGTCAAATCACTCACATATCTAATCTATTACTCATGACTCCACTTTGTCACCATAACTACTTTGCCATGAGTAAGAATGTGAAGCATAAGACAGAAAGTTTATATTGTTTAATAGGAACTTAGGAGCTGAAGAAGGATGAAACTTCAGGGAATGCTTGATCGAGTGAAGAGTATCATCAATTGTGAAATTTTGAAGATCATTGTTGCATGAGGACATGCAATGAATTAAGCATGGGGGAATGTTGAGTCTCCATTTTGACACTTATAATGCCCTATATTACCCCCTATATGAGCCTATTTTACCTATGTCATGTGTATCTACTTGACCGTTTCCTCCATAAATACACTCGATGACCTTGTTCACGTGCATAAGAGGTAACTTATGATTACACCATGATTTGTTTAGTTTTATTGAGTTAATTCGATTAAATTCTTGATTGTGTATGATCCTAATCACTTTGACTCTTAAGAAGCATGATCCAGTACCTAGTCTATTCTGGTACCAATGCTCCACCTATTCCGGTACCAGCCTGTGCTAATCTGGTACTAGACATAATTCATAATTTTTGAATGTTTCTAGAAGAAAATCGGGCTCATGGGTTTTGTCCAGAGCGATGTTTTCATGTGGACGCGTGAGTCATAATTCATCCAGATCGCACATGTGGACCTCCAGCTCAGGGGGAATGATTCTGCCAAAATTAGCAAACAAACTCAAATTGCCGACTTGCGGCTGGATTTACGTGCATATGGTATCAAATCTAGAAATTCTAATACACGGGTTTTTTCCAGAATATGACAAATTGAGTAATAATCGGGCCATTTTTAAACATTGGAATTGGTTTGGGAGATATGGGTGGGGGACTAACTCGAATCTGCCCAAATTGTTAAAAACCACAGATGTTTGGGATTTATCCTAAAATTATAAAAATTATTTTCTTAGCTTGGGGATTCGGTTTCATCCATTCCTCCATGGATTTTATGTATAAATAAGACCTCATAGGTCTGAGTAGGGAGGAATTACTATGTTGTAAGATTGGTTCTTTAAGAAGGAATTGTTATGTTGTAGGTTTGATTTTTGAAGATTGTTGGTTGTACACTTATTTCTCAAGTAATGATATAATTTCAGTTTATGGATTATATGTGTGCATCTACATCATCTCTACTGTAAGTCTCTCTTAAGATCTTTCTTGTTGGTACGACAAGGGCCCACCGACCCAATCAAGGTAAGTCTCTTTGTAATTAATTATGAATATGACTCTTGTTTTCTGTGTGTGTGAACAAAGTAATTTTATGTTTGATTACAACATCTAATTCCATCTCTGTCATGTTTTAGTGATACATTGTAGGTCATATATATGTGTGGCAACTCTAAGTGAGTGGAAGCTTTGTGTGCAATAAAATATTTCTGAGTGCAATGATTTCTAAGTAGTTACTTGTCATCTTTGTGTGAGTATATGAGAACAATCATTTGATTAAATATTTTAGTGTTCATCTAAACTAAATGTTGTAGTGTGTGTTTTTATTTTGTCAATCTATGAACAAGTTGGATCTCCATGTTTCACCCTACATGAATCGATAATGGAGTATCTCAATATACCTAGAATTTCTTCCAGAATTGATTAAGTTATGAGTGATTTCCTTTTAAATGGTGTGTGCAGAAAGTTTATCATTTTTTTTTATTGTTACAGGAAACAAGATCTGAGTTCATCTCTCCATTTCATGAGCCTCTAATGAACATATTTTTCACCTAAGAAAGAACCTTTTTCTTAACTGTTTGGTTGAGAGGTTTTATTATCAGTTTTCTCTTCTAAGTTTGAAGTTGTGTGAAGCATTTGGATATTCTAAAACATAGTGTTAGTTGTTGTTAAGAGTAGTAGCTACAGATAACTAAGTCAAATTCCATCTTTCCACTTCATGAGCTTGTAAATGGATAAGGAATTATCTGAGAAAAACCTTTTGAGTGCATGATTGCAAGTTTTTCTTTCTAATTTATGAATTGTGTGAAGAGTGTTATCTTTGAAGTGTGAAAACAGAGTATTGGTTTTTATATGGTTTTCTTGATTGAACTATACTCATCAGACATTGAACCTATCTGTTATCGGCACATATACTACATCAACTCTTTTGATTACGAATCCCGATTGATAATTTATGTTTGGTAATATATTATGCAAATAATTGCACCAACAATGACCCCAGTGAGAGTGATGACACTTCAGTAGTTGTAGATTTTTTTATAACTTAAGACTAGAAGAACATTTTGTGTTTAGCGAAGACAGAGTTAGAGAAGTAAATTAATACAATCCCATTTTTGAACCATCCCTCATGCATGCATTATGAAGAGAAGGAGAATGTTAAATACAAACATAGGCTATCTCTATGATTCAATATAGAATAGAAGGAGAAACATCAAACAAGGGAAGTATAGTGGTAAGGAGTTTGAATTTTTCAATGGCAAGAACATGAATTGAGCCCACGCTTAAACTTCCTAAGTTCTATGGAATCAAGAAGGATGGTGCTGAAAAACATTGCTTCATATGTGAAGCTATATGGATAGTGAACAAAACTACATATTAAGTAGTGAAGATTGTGCAATTGGAGGTTACATTTAAAGAGTGTGCTCTCCAATGGTACATGAACTATAAGGTTAGTACAGCTGCAGCCCAGACAAGGAATTTAGATGAGATAAAGAATGATCTAATAAAATAGTTTCAAAAGCCTGAGTCAAAACAATAGTGTATAGTAGAGCTCAAGGAGATCAAATAGAATTTTGGAGAGTCTGTTTGGGACTATGAATAGAGGTTTAAGGACTTCCTATCGAAGTTAACTTGTTGAATATAGGATGCATAAAATAGGGAATGATTTATTGTTGGATTATTTCTCCATATCTATATTTCCCTCACATACTAAAAGGTCACATCTTAGGAAGATGTATTCAAGATAACTATACATTTGGAATCCAAACATAGAGGTGGTGATTCATCATGAGGAATGTCACATATTCAGATTCTACTTGTTGTGTTGAACGGTAAGTTGTAGGACATATCGAAGGGAAAATAAGTGTGCAAGAATGTTTGATGCACTTTGAGTAGAATACAGGGGCATCATAGAAACAAATTCCCAGTGATGAGCAATTACACTAGTATATGCATGTCAAACCCATTTCCCATGGGGTACAAATTGGAGTGGTGAAAAATATAAATAAAATGGGGTCATGATCCACCTCATTTCCCTATGATACAAAATAATCAAACTTCAAAAAACATGTGATTATGTGAATTGTGTAAATCCATAGGACATCGAAAACAATTGTAGGTCCTTGTAGTTAATGAAATAAAACAGTGTAGACACCTACATAGTTCAAGGGATAGAGGATAATGGAGGAAGAGGATAGGGAGGATTTATAGAAAAAGGATGAGGTGGATATGGAGACCTATGGGGACCTACTTAGGTTAGTGAAGGTTGAGGTGGATATAGAAGTTTGAAGGTTGAGTTTTCCAATTAGGTTAGTGACTTTTTAAGATTTTGTATCAAATTGTTAAGTGATCAAAAACTATCTAGGAGATTAACAAATATCTTATCGATATGGATACCGATGTTGGAGGATGATTATACCATCTTAGCTCCTCTTACTTAGCTTAATGTAAGATGAGTTAAGAAGACTAGAAAATGAACAGAAAGGAAGTTCAAGATGACAATGGAGTTGGGAGGTTATGAAATGAAGGATGACATGTTAAATATTGGATCTAATGTGAACATCCATCCTAAGAAATCTTAGGAGTTGATAGGGAAATAAAAGTTGGTTTAGTCACCCATGTAGATGAGGTTATCTAATCAGTACACACTTGTCCCTATGGGAATAGTTTGAAATGTGGAGGGAAATATAGATGGGATGAAGACTATGGTTGATTTTGAAGTCATTAAGATCATGAATGAAAAGGACCCCTACCCATCCTTGTTGGGTATAGATTAGGAATTTAATAATGGTGTTACTTTGAACCTTAAGCATATGAAGATGTCCTTTATGAAAGGGGATCTTAGGGTGGTCACTCCTTTAGACCCCAATGAAGGACAAAGATAAGAAAAACCTATTAATGATGATTTGGAAATCTCAAGATCAAAGAATATTCACAATAATTACATGGAAAAAAAAAGATTACATAACTATAGATGGTGAATTGAGCTAGAAGAGAATTTGTTCATATGATATCGTTTTAGAAGATGATATGAGATGATAGTAAGAATGAGGCTATGAGATGTCTATTAGAATATGTGTATACATGGTGAGATTTGTCTTTTGGATAGGAATAAAGTTATGTGATCCTCTAAGATTTGATGGAACAAGGTCAATCAACATATATGTTTATTTCATGGAGGAACATATACTAGAATAACAATGATTGTTAATGATGAACACCGTCATGAAATGAACCAATGCACATTGGTGGGTTGTGCAAAAAGATAACTTGAGGACATGTGTGTAGGTGGTAAATAGTATGTTATTAATATTTTAGCCATCTTAGCACCTAGCATTGGTAAACCAATATAAAGGAATGGAAGATTGTAAGGAGCACATTAGTTTTTCCAGATGAGCTAGACTCATAATAATTTCCGAGCAAAGGAGTGGACTCATAATAATTATACTATTTTGAAAAATATATATAAAAATTAATTTCTATAAACAATAATAATCATTATTACAATTATATATTATTTTATTATCACAATTATAATAATTTTATATAAAGTAATATAGTCATAAAAATATTTTCATTTATATTTTTAATATAGATTGTTTTAATGAAACTTGATATCAAACTTTTATTTTATAATATAACTATAAACACACACATGAGAGGAGTAACTACTAGACAAATATGGATTTATTGGAAGGAGTCTAGGGTTTGAGCTTGACTTCGACTCTGAAATGGAAAACAGAGACAATACAAGAAAGAAAGAAAGTATTTTTAACGTCCACGAGGCTAAAAATAGCCTATGGGACAGATTTCTTTTCCATTTGGCTTTTGTATTCGGCCCTTTTACTGTGAATTTTTACAATAACTGCTCCCAGCTTCTCGACAAACTCTTTGTTGAATAGATTATCCCAAGAACTAGCTGCCAGCATACCTGCATAATTTTCCCTGCTGTCTTTGAAGGCCTCACATTCTAAAATGAATTTTTTTTCTATTTCCACATTTTTGGAAGAGCGCAAAATACATACTCTTTCCTCCCACATTTATTTTGGCCTTTTCCAGCGCCCTGTTTCACAACGGAGTTAATGAGAATTAGTCCTTAATTGAGCAATATGAATTTTAGATCTCCAAGAAATATTGGCCCCTATGTACATCTTTTACTGATGGTTATGAGTGGGTTTAAACTCTTCAATGTAGTACTTCTTCTTTCTCCCTAGCTCTTTATCCCAAGTACATGTATGGCTTGAAGTGTGTTAATGGTTTAAAGTACTAAATATTCAAGGCTCGTGATGTAGGTTCTAGACATGACCAGATAGATCGATGAGTATTAAAGCACATAATTCAGATTGTTTGATTACTTCTGGAAGGGGTTTTGGTTGGTAATGGAGTATGACATCATGGATACACTATTCTCAAAGTAATATTTTCTCCCAAAGACATATGGTGCAGATATATTGGTAGGTGTTGCCAGTTGGAGGCATTCATAGATCGGACAATTAGATTTCCAACACGAGGCATAATCAAGTCCTATACTTCTGGTTCAGTCTCTTTTTACTGAAGTGGTTTCTTTTTCTAAAAAAGTAAAAAATTTGGGGACTTTCACTTTACCTATACTAATATCCCCTCACGGGCCTTCCCTCTCCCAAAAGTCTTTGGTCTCCTCGTCATTCGAAACACAAGGTGTAAAAGACATGTGATCAAAAAGGTGTGACCACATTTAGAGGTGAGTGCAAGATAATGTTCAAGGTGAGTGTAAGATAATGATGGTCTCTCATGACGCGTTAGTGGTAATATAAACATGGAAAAACAATAATATGTTAACTTGGAAGGCATTATTCAGGGTACTTTTACAATGAATTTGAATATGGTGTAACAAGATGAAACCTAGGAAATTGGATTAGATTTCCAAATATACAACTTTTATTCATAGAAATTGTGAATAACTATGCCAAATTTGTTTTTTTTTTAATAATGGTATGTTAATTTTCCAACAAAATATAAGGAATATGTTTTTGTTCGTGCAGGTTTTGAGTACCTTAACGGTGGAATTTCATTCCAAAAAATCGTATACTTGTAGAGAAACCGTTTTTCTAGCGTGGTATATTTTTTGCAAATTTATAATATTAATTTATTATTTTTTTTAAATTATCAAAGTCAATATATCCTTGAAATTACAATGCCTTTTGTTCATGCAGGCTAAGAGGGCCTTAACATGATCAAAATAATAGTTTTTTTTTATTTTTATTGTAGATACTAGTTTCTCATAGTGCAACATATAACTCATTTAATAAATGGTTAAGTCGACAAAAACTTATAACATAAATAAGAGAGGTATTCATTCTATGATTTTGATATATGTGAAGACAAAAATAGTAAACAGTATTAATTTAAAAAAAAACCATATATTTGGAATCTACATAGCTGACTCTATTTATGTATGTAGTTTTGTAAACAACTGAATTGTTTTCCTATAGAAAAATAATGTCAAAGACATAGATATAAATATGTATTCACAAAAATGCAGGTTTTTATCAATTTGTAGACCAAACCACTAGGTTTGTCATCCCGAACCTAAATATGAGGCAACTAAGTTAGCACACACGTTTTCAATCTTGCACAAAAGAAATTGAATTTAAAATAATGTGCACGTGTTCTTAAGAGAACACATGCACTCTAGTGCATGCGCTATAGGAACGTGCACATGATCTTATAAGCTATTTGTTATTTTCCATTCCCCCATCTCTCTCTCTCTCTCTCTCTCTCTCTCTCTCCTACATCTACCCTACCTCTCATTCTCTGAGCCAGGAGGATCTGAAGTGCTCAAAATCAAAGTTTTCCAATGCTCATGAAATCTACACCATCGCGAAGTTTTCGTCGCGAGATTTATGGTGGTGCAAACAGATCGAAAAACAGAGTTTGTATGCAAAAGTTATTGCAATATGAAGTTTGGGTCAAACAAGTAAAAAGTCAATTGGTCAAAGGGTGATGTGGCACCTTTTGGGTATGACATGTGGCACGGTCTGCAGAGAACAAGTGGAATCTCCTGCAACCCACACATGGCATTTCATATCTCGACATTTGGTAGTTTTTGATGTTGACAAGTGGCAAGGGGTGATTGGTCCACATGGCATGGTTTTGGCTAACCATGGGTTGACACGTGGCCCAATCATAGGGCGCTACGTGTCACCCTAGATGTGGCCTAAAAGGAAGAATGAAAAATGTTGTAGCCCATGGGATTTGAACCCATGACTTATTAATATAACAAATTCCTAGCACTAATGCACTAGCCACAAAAGCAAGCACTTCACTTTATACAGTTACCCACTTTTAAAAAATTAAATCTTAAGCACCTTTTCATGGCTAAGGGAGGCGCACCTTGTAGGTCATATGACAGGGGTTGTGACTAGGGGTGTGCAAGGGCGTGGGGGCTTAAAGGGTCTAAAACCAGGCCACATGTCACCCATGCGACCACAAAAAGGGGCGTGCACCCTAATTTTTGGGGCTTAACCATTATTTTCCAAATTAAGTGGGTTTTTACCTTATTTTAATGATTTTTTTGCTGATTTTTGTGGATTTTTTGCCAAAAAGAGTGGACCTGGAGCCTAGGAAGAGGCCAAATTGTTGGGATAAGTTGGGATTTCGAACCCAACTCTTTTTCTACATAAACCAAGTTTGTGTGCCATCAAGATACAATGATTCTTTTGCAGGGATGTGGAGAGAAAGATTATAGAAGAGAGACCATTTTTGTCGGTTCTCATGTTGTAAGAGGCCGTTTGAGACCATTCGAGAGAGGATTTTGGTGAGGTATTTTGAATCTGATCATGGAGGTCATGTACAGAAGATGCATAGTGCTTTTGAAATAGATTGTAATCAGCTTGTTGATGTAATTGAGCATTTGGAGAAGCACAATAAAGCGATCACCAATGGAAGCAGGACCAAGAGACATAGCCACACCTTGGTGAATTCCATTATCAAACTTCTCATGTCTCTATTTCTCTCTTTCTGTTTGCCTTCCTTCTTTGATTTCTACACTTAATAATTGTTAATTCTGCATAATAACTATGATTTTATGTGTTTCACATTCTTATCTATCTGGTGCATGAGATACATAAACTTAACTTGCAAAGTTAGTCAGTAAAACATCTCATTTTCAAATCAAGTTTTTGGTATCATAGCTTTTGTTTTTAAAGGTTCGACATGAATTGCAAGCATTGGAAGCATTGGAAGCATTGGATGCTCACCAGAGCCAAACTCAAGTGAGGAGAAGGCCAACTTGAGGCTTTTAATCCAGAGATTCAAAGGAGACCTTGTAAACATGAGATGTCTTCACCGAGGAAGCTAGGTCCTTATGCATCTGAGGATGATTTCTTCGATGCATTTCATTTGATGAAAGCCATGGTAGATGAGATTTACCATGAAAGAGGACAACGAATAATTTCAAAGGTTGAAGAAAGTGAATCTTTAGTAAGAGAAGGAGGAGGAGTTGAAGGTGGTGGACCTTCAGAACCTTCTTCCCCTTCATCCTCATAATATATAATTGAAGCAAGTGTACATTCCTCCAAGGATAAGAAACCTAAAAAAACTCATCATTCTTGTAATATGCCTTTATTAAAGCTTGATGTAAAATTTAAATTACCCACTTATGATGGTGAATTAAATGTAGAAAAGATAGATAATTGGGTTAGACAACTTGAAGTCTATTGCAAGATACAAGGGATTGTTAATGATGAAACAAAGATTCAACTTGCTAGTCTCAAATTGGGAGGCACAACTCTCATGTGGTGGGAAAGAAAAACTAAAGATGATCTCAAGAAAAGTGGTAAAACAATCTCTTCCTGGAATGATTTTGTTACTGCATTGAAGAAACTGTTTTATCCATTAGAATACATGCAACAGGAAATGATGAATTGGAAAAGTTTAAGGCAAGATAAATGTCAAAGTGTACAAGAGTATACTCAAGCATTTCATAAAAAAACATTAATATTGGGTATTCCTTTATATAGATAGGAGACACTTCTAAAATATATTGGTGGTCCGCATTCTTATCTCAAGCATACTATTCTTATGTTAAATCCTTCTAACTTTGATGAAGTATGTGTACACGATATTCACACTGAATCAGGTAAAAGGAATGTTAGTGATAGTGTAAATACGTATGCCTTACAAGGGAAGGATTCAGGGAAAAGAAAAGAGAAAGAGAAGAAGACAACCACAACGAAAAAGGAGAATCCTACTTGCAAGCATTGCAAGAAGAAAGGCCATGATGAAAATCATTGTTGGATGTTACATCCTGAGTTGAAGCCAAAGAAGTATGCCAATCAAGGGAGAAATAAGACCACAACTGCAATAGTTCAGGTGGATCTGGGATCAAACTCCGATGATGAGACTAAAATTGTAGCTATGGGAATCCAAGGTATAACTGATGTTGCAAGTACTAGCTCTTCTAATTCAAATGTTTTAAATTATGAGTGTAAAATGAGTGAACTTTTCCACATAAGGGTCATAACAAATAATGTTAAAGTTTATACTCTTGTAGACAGTGTATCACAAGCCAATCTAATCAGTGAAGAGGTTGTAAATAATTTTCGACTTAAAACTAAGCCACGTCCTAGACCATATCCATTGGGATGGATTTGTGGTGATAATAATTAAGTAACCAAGCAATGTAAAATTAAGTTTGCAATCACTTCTAAGTATGTTGATGAAGTAGATCTTGATATAGTGTCATTGGATATATGTGGAATTGTCTTGGGAATCCCATACCTTTATGATAGAAAGCCATACTCTACAGAGAGGAAAATAAATATTGCTTCAAGAAAGATGGGAAATAGTACATTTTTCGTGCTCATCGCATGAAAAACGATAGGTCTTTTGCAACTGCAGGGCAGTTTAAAATAATGGTAAATGCAAGAAAGAGTTTAACACTTATGTCTGTAAAAAATCAGAAAGAAACTGATGTTGAAAATGAAATGGTTAAGTATGTTTCTAACAATCATGAAGTGTCACAAGAAGTACAACATGAGGTTCAACTACATACTTCGGTTACTATTCCTATTCAGAAGAGGAAGCATGTTTTTTCATTATCATTCACATATTCATTATTGTTGTTTAGTTTGTTGTTATTTAGTGGTGTATGGCTGGTAGATGTGACAAAGAATGTAAATGATTGTGCAATAGATGGGATGATTACTTTGATGAAAAATGATATCACAGTTTTCATGTTTGTTGTGGTCAGTCAGGTGATTATTGTCCAAGAAGAAAGGATGGATGATACAGGGCAAGTGGGGAGGCAATACACTCACTTCTTACCTATGTAAAACTAGGCTTTTGGTGGTCCAAAATCTTCCGGTGGGGAGGCTTGATCTAGGAGGATATGAAATGCTCAAAATTCAAAGTTATCCAATTCTCATTAAATCTAAACCATCGCGAAGTGCTCATCGCAATCTTTCCAGTGGAGCAAATAGATCAAAAAATGAAATCAGTATGCAAAAGTTATCACAATCTAAAGTTTGGGTCAAATAGGGAAAAAGTCAATTGGTCAAAGGGTGAGGTGGCACATTCTGGGCATGACATGTGGCATAGTCTACATAGGACAAGTGGAAACTCCTGCAACCGACACATGGAATTTCATATATCGACATTTGACAGTTTTTTATGTTGACAAGTGGCGAGGGGTGATTGGTCCACATGGCATGGTTTTGGCCAACCATGGGATGACATGTGGCCCAATCATAGGGTGCCACGTGTCACCCTAGATGGGGCCTAAAGGGAAGAATGGAAATTTTTTTAGTCCATGGGAATCAAAACCATGACCTATCAATATAACAAAGTACTAACACTAATGCACTAGCCACAAAAGTAAGCACTTCAGTTTATAAAATCACCCACTTTTTAAAAATTAAACCTTAAGCACATTTTCATGGCTAAGGGAGGCACACCTTGTTGGGTGCTAGGTCATATGACAGGGGTTGTGACCAGGAGTGCGCATGGGCATGGGGGATTAAAGGGTCTAGCACTAGGCCACATTTCACCCATGCAACCAAAAAAAGGGGTACGCGCCCTAATTTTGGGGGCTTAACCATTATTTGCCAAATCAAGTGGGTTTTTGCCTTATTTTAATGATTCTTTTGCTGATTTTTGTGGATTTTTGACCAAAAGGAGTGGATCTTGAGCCTAGGAAGAGGCCAGATTGTTGGGAGAAGTTGGGAATTTGACCCCAAATCTTTTTCTACATAAACCAGGCCTATGTTCCATCAAGATACAATTATTTTGTTGTAGGTATGGGGAGAGAAAGCTTATATAAGAGAGACCATTTTTATCGGTTCTTATGTTGTAAGAGGCCTTTTGAGTCCATTCGAGAGAGGACTTTGGTGAGGTATTTTGCATTTGATCATGCAGGTCATGTACAATAGATGCATAGTGATTTTGCAATAGATTGTAATAAGTTTGTTGATGTAACTGAGCATTTGGAGAAGAGAAATAAAGAGGTCACCAATAGAAGCGGGACCCGGAGATGTAGCCACACCTTGGTGAACTCCATTATCAAACTTGTCGTGTCTCTATTTCTCTCTTGGTGTTGTCCTTCCTTCTTTAATTTCTGCACTTAATAATTGTTAATTCTGCATAATAACTATGAGTTTATGTATTTCACATTCTTATCGATTCGGTGCATAAGATACATAAAGTTAACTTGCAAAGTTAGTTAGCAAAACCTCTCATTTTCAGATCATTCTCCCTCTTTACCCCCATATCTTTCTCCCTCTCTCTCCCTCTCACACTCCTATACATGGTAAGGCCTAGACATGGAAATACTTAGACATCACAAGGCATAGAAATACCTACACCTAGACCTGGCCTTGACATGCCTCAGATTCTCACACCCACACTCTCTCTCTCTCTCTCTCTCTTTGCCCCTTTTCCCCTCCCTCCCCTATTACGCCTCCATCTCTCTTCCACCTCCCTCCTAAAATTTCTCTCTCTCTCTCCTAGTTGTTAGTCTCAATATCACTCTCTCCACCCCTCTTTCTCTCTCTAATCCCCCTCTCTTTCTCCCTCTGTATCCCCCCCTTACCCTCTCTCTCTCTCTACCCCCCCTTATATGTATCCTCTCCACTTCCCTTCCTCTCACTATGCCTCTCTCTACCCCCCCTCTTGTCTCCCTCTCCCTCCCTCGGACTCTCTCTCTCTAACCCTCCTCTTTGTCTTTCTCTCTCCCCCTCTTACACTCTCCCCCCCCTTCTCCATCTCTTTCTTCCTCCCTCCCACTATATCTCCTATATCTCTCCTACATCTACCACTCTATTCTACATTTACCTCTCTCTCTACCCCCCTCTTTGTCTTCCTCTCTCTTGCTTTCA
>JASDQU010737934.1:108660-121873 GCA_032191745.1 Picea mariana
CTTTCTGCCTCCCTCCCAATATCTCTCCTATATCTCTCCTACATCTACCACTCTCTCGTACATTTACCTCTCTCTCTACCCCCCTCTCTATCTTCCTCTCTCTCCCTCTCTCACTCTCTCTACTTCCCTTACATGCCTTGCTCTCTCTCCCTCCCATACTCTCTCTCACACACACTTTCTATCCCCCCTCTATGTCTTCCTCTCTCTCCCTCCCACACTCTCTCTCTCACACACTTTCTATCCCCCCTCTATGTCTTCATCTCTCTCCCTCCCACACTCTAACACACTGACTCTCCACCTCCCCTCTTTGTCTTCCTCTCTCTCCCTCTCACACTCTCACACACTAGCAAGTTTGGTACATTGCAAGGAAATGCATGGTAAGGTCAGAAATGGTCTTGATATATACATGGAAAGGCATGTCAAGACCTAGACCTAGACCTAAACTTAGACCATGACCTATACCTAGACCTTTCCTCGTCTTGCCTCACACTCTTACACCCACTCCCTCTATATATTTCTCTTCCTCCTCCTCTCTCTCTCCCCCCTCCTTCTCTCTCTATATATCTCTTCCCGCCCCTCTTCCCCTTTTTCCCTTCTTCCCCATATACCCCCCCTGACTCTCCTTTTTGTTAGTATCACTCTCACTTTCTCTGCCCCTTTTTCTCTCTTTCTCAATCTACCTCCCTCTCTATCTCTCTCCATCTCACTCTTGACTTCTCTTCTTCTTTTGCTGGATATCTCTCTACCTCCCTCCTCTTCTTTCTATCCTCCCTCTCTCTCTATCGTGTCACTTTGTCTCTCCATCTCCCTCTCAAGATATCTTCTACTCTTGTTTTCTCTTTCCCTCCTTCCCACCCCCTCTCTTTCTTTCACATACTCCTCTCTCTCCCTCACTCTGAATCCCCCTCCATTTCTCACTCACTTTATCCCCTCCCTCTCTCTCCTCCACTCTCCCCCCATTTCTCTCTTTATATATCTCTACCCCCCCTTCCCTCTATATCCCCCCTTCCTTTGACACTCTATCTCACTCTCTCTCTAGTCCCTGCTCCTTCCCTCCCCCTCCCACTCTCTCCCCCTCCCTCCCACTATCTCTCCTCTCTCTCTCTCTCATACATCTACCCCTCTCTCCCCCTCACTTTGTATCCCACTTCCTCTCTCCCCTCCACTCTTTACCCCTTTCTCTTTTTACCTCTGTCTAGCCCCCTTCCCACCCTCTCCCCCTTGCCTTTCACTCTCTCTCTATACGCCCTCTCTTTGACTCCCTCTCACACACTCAAACAATCATTTTCCAAACCCCCTCTCTTTCTTTCTCTCTCCCCCTCTCCCCCTCTCACACACTCTCTCTAACCCCTCATCCATCTCTCCCCCCCTCACTCCCACTATCTCTCCTCTCTTTCTCTCCTACATCTACCACCTCTTTCTCTCTCTCATCCTTGTTAGTATCACTCTCACTCTCTCTGCCCCTCTTTCTCTCTCCCCCCTATTTCTCTTTTCCCCTCGTTCTAGCTCCCTCTCCCTCTCTCTCCATCTCACACTCTCTCTCTCTTCTAATCTTGTTTTCCCTCTCCATCCTCCTCTTCTCTCCCTCCTCCCTCTTTCTCTGCAACCTCCCTCTCTCTCTCCATATCACTCTCAACCTCTCCTTTTCGCTACCCCCCTTCTCTCTTTACTTCTTGCACTTCTTTCTCTTTGTATCCCCCTTCCTTTCTCTCCCCCACTCTCCCCCCTTTCTCTCTTTTCCTCTATTTACCCCCCTTCCCCCTCTCCCCCATTTCTCTCTCTCTCTACCCCCCCTCTCTGTCTCTGTCTCCCTCACTCTCCCTCACTCTCTTTGTCTTCCTCTCTCCCCCCTCACACTCTCTTTCTTCCTCTCTCTATCTTCCTCCCATGACATCATTATTTCATAATAATAGACTATTCTAAGTTTACAAACATGTTATATGCATATCCGAGCATGTATATATGCAAAATTACACATCCATATGCACCAAGAATTCACTGTTAGCATGCCTACTAATGCATATGCAATTTAACTTCATTCTGTGCCTCATGCACTCTAATGCATTTCTATTTCAATTCACTTATTTATTTATCTATTTCTATTCTAGTTGGTTGTCCTTGAACTCCTTCAGATCCTTGCTTCCTTGTGTGCTCCCATTCTTCTCATTTGCACTATTGTTCCCTGGTTTGAATACTTTCAGCCAAGTTCCACTTGCTCATTCTGCAATCCAACCATTGTACTCAAATTGCAACATCTCCCCTTGCATAGTCATGCCCAACTTACCTTTATGATACTTTCCAGTACCCTGGAATGAAGTAGCTCAAACATTCCATCACTCTACGAAAACATTCTTGACTCAAACACTGTTACTCCTAGTTCTCCATTAGGTTACTTCATTAACATTTTCCTGTGAAACCATACCTTTCACACTTAATACCATTCCCAAATGGAAGTCAATTTTCCTTCAATGACACTTTTCAAGTGAGAGAGCATTCCAATTTCTCTGCATTGGCATCCTACTTCCACTGTGAACTCTGATATCATAAGTAAATTTCTTTCACTAAGTACTTTTAGACAAGTAGATAAGTCATATCTAGCAAATCCTTCTCTGGAAATCTTATGCTTGACACATAGAGGTTATTCACACACCACCTCTTAAGATATTTTTCTTCATCCCCATCAATCTTGCAACTTTCTACACATTTCTACCTTCAAGGCTATGGAGCCTTAATTTTCCTTTCAATGCCCATTAATGACATTATGGGAATCTCTTCAAATGTTGATTTTGTGCTTGACATATGGTGTGTGATCTTTTACTTATCGATATTCTTCCTTAAATCTTGGGATTGGTTGATTTTGTGCTTGAAATAAATCATTGATTGCCACATCTTTTTTTCAAATGCCACTCGTACTCTTTCAAATATGATTTTATTTATCCATATCTACTTGAGAAATACCAACTTTCAAGTATTTGGGAATAAAATATTTTGATAAAAATATTTCCCAAATATTTCTTTAACGTGTAACATTCCATTTCCACATTTCCAATCAAGCTCGTGGTTTTGAAAAACCATGCCTTGGTTACCATCTCCTATAAAAATTCTCCATTATTTTGCAATTTGATTTTATGAATTTCATAAATGAAATTCAAAACCCTTTTCTCAAAACCATCCATTGTTTCTAAAAACCATGTCTTGTTTTTCTCAATAAATATTTACCATTTTACTATGAAAACTATTTATTGGTTTTCTTCCAGTAATTTTGAAAACCATGTCTTGGAAACCATCTTTGACAAACTATGAAAATATCCCTTAATCTTCCCCTTTTACTAATGTAAAAACTTTGGATAAAACATTATCCAAATCTTCTATTCACATGCATTTTCTTCTTTATAATTCCTTTCCTTTTTATACCCATAACATAAACCATTTATTTCTCTAATCTGTGAAATTTAATTTTTACCTCTGTAAAAATTTTCCACCTTGATTTTTTTTTTTTATTGCATTGGAAACTCCATGGTTTATATAGAACATTTTATTCTCATAAACGTTCACGCCCACATTTATGAAACCAAAAAAATATAGTAAATGTTTGCAATGGTATTGAGGAGCTAGTTAAGAGCGGTTTTAATCCATACCACTCCATCCTCCACAATTCACTAGGAGGTGACACTTGCTCCAACATCAAAATATTGGTTTGGATTGTGGAAATCTCCCCAAGTTTTAAACTTCATCCTCTTTTAACCTCTGCAATGGATATGAGCACTCCATCCACCCTTTGGATGTTTCATTTGTGTCCATGACTTTACAGGATTATGAATTATTTTTGGATTAAATATTAATATAAATATTTTAATATAAAAATATTTATATTAATAATTGTATATGTTTTTCATTTTTTCTAAGGACTTTGGGTATATGAGGCTCATCACATGACTTTGTGGATAAGATAATGTAGCATAAACTTAATAAAAAGAAATGAATATATTAAATTTTCAATGAGAATATGATAATAAGAGTAAAAGTGAATGAAGTGATGGGACCAAGGAATTTAAATAAGTGTTAAGGCTAGATATAGATTTGGGATATTTTCCAATTTTGACTCACGGAGGACATGACTATTTTGGATGATTACTCAAGTGAAGGCTTTAGGTGATGGGAACTTGATGGAGCTGGTGATTTTTTTTTTAAATCTAAGCGGAAATATAGCACAAGGACAAGAGGCTTTAGAAAAATTAATACAAATTAGCATGTGATAACAATAGCAACATAATAATTATTCTATTATGCTCTTCTCGAGTTCTTTATCCACTTTCCATTACTCTCTTCATAACTCTTTTATTACATCATCCAACTTATGTAAGATCTGTCATTCTTTCATGACTCTAACATCTGATCTTAGACTGGAATTGACCTGACTATACCTCTAACCTTGCCAAAATATGCTAGCAATTATCTGGTTAGAATTATACATATTATACAAAAATTGTTAATTAAATTTACAGGTACCTTTTCTGTTTAATTTATGAAGAAAATTATATCAATTATAACAATTATCCAAAATAGAATGATTCCATGTCATTCTCTTCCAGCTCAGATTCCCAATGATTGTAATCTTTCCCCTAATTCAATATCTTCACTGAAAGTTATGGCTTCCCGAAAAAAACCACTTTCAACCTTTTTTCTCTTGTTTTGCAACATGATATTTTCGAAAAATTCCACAGCCCCATTTAAACTAGTATAGAATATGAATTATGCATAGGTTCTTCCTTCAATCCAATTTCCATGTGACCACAACTCGAAACCATGGGCTTATTTATTCCTTAGCGCCTTCCTCTAGAGCTTTTCTCTTTAATCTATACATAGGACCTCGTTCGAACATAATGTCCGATGGATTATTCACTTCTAGGCCCTTCATGCCTCTAAAAAACCCCTTTACCTTACCAATGCAGGGACCAAATCCTTTGGACTTCAGCTATTGTCCCTCTTCAATCTATGATTTCTCCCGGAGTTAAGATTCGCAGAAGACCTTCCAAAAAATCTACTAGCAGATCAAACGATCGAGATTTGATCTCCCATTGAATGGAGGGTCCCATCCCATCTGTAGGCTTCAACGATGTCAATGGTCATGACTTAATCAAACATTGAGATGGATGGTGCTTACACACTTCATAATTTTAGAACTTCGATCTTCGTAGGTTTCTCTTATACTGAACAACATTCCCTCCGAATGCCGAACTAAGGAACTCCCAGAGAGGATCTTTGGAGTATTCTTACTCCAGTGCTCTGGAGATTTGGAATTCGAAGGTTCTTACAATAACATACTCCCTTATCCATGAATGTCGAACCTTCAAAATTTCAGAGTCTCATCAACAACTATGCATCCGGGGGGGGTGATACGTGGCGAAAAAAACAGAGATGCACTTGGCCCATCCTATGAGTGATATGTGTCAAGTTATAAATAGCACAAAGGGTTTGTGAAATTCATAAAATAAGATGACACATGGCATGCATGAAGTGGTTCCATGTCACCCTCGGTGACGTCAACATGTCACGTCACTCTAGTGCTCTTTGAATTTGGCTACTTCGAGATTTGGAAGTTTCTTCTACCATACAACTCAAAAATCCAGAACGCCAAATAGGTGGACTCTCGATCTATCGCTCTCTAGAGCTTTGGGAATTTGGGCTTCAAGGGACTTCACCACCTAACATTACAAATCTCCTGAACTGACGAACTTCCAAATTATGCTTCTCTGGATTTTCGGGACTCCTACACTTCGAGGCTTCGTGCTTCAGAGGATTTTTCAACTTCATCCAATATTTTCTTTGAACACCAAACTTCTAAACAATTGTTAATCTATAGACACGTTTCCCTTAACCACGAATGGTCCAGATTGACTCTGGACTTCGGGACTTCAGAGAAAATTTTTCAAAGTGACATAAGGACTAAAAATCCTGAATTTTGAATATTTGATAATCTATAGACACACATCCTAGACAACGAACGGTCATGATTTTCTCTAGAGTTCGAGAGATTTTCTTCCTGGCAGCTTAAGGACCTGCTTTTCCAGGAGTGTCGAACCTCCGAAATATCATGAGATCTATAGCTCACACTCACCCACATGCAGATCTGACGGCTGGGAACTGATCTTCTCCACTGTGCCTCACCTCCTGATCTGTCCATAATCCAATGAACCAGATATGTCCTTGGATAAATACAACGGTCAAATACTCATCCGTGTGATCTATGGCATAGATTCACTCCGGGACTTTGGAGCGTCGGGGATTTTACCTCCTTTTCATCAAAGACTTAAAATTTACCTAAGAAGAGAAGTCCAAAAGACTTTGGTTCTTAATGATCCCGTACCTTCTCCAGATCCGACGACTGCGAAGGATCTGTCTTCTCCTAAATAGATCCAACTGTCCAAATATAAAATTGATCCCATGGTGGTGATCGTTCCCGAATTCGAAAGGGACGGTCAAGATCCTTCAATCCCTTACTAAGGTTCTCTGATGCTCTGGCTTCTGTGCAATACCTACAACGTCATTCCTCCCGAGCTTCATGACTTCAAGGTCCTAACACGATCTCAACCACGATATCTTGTCTAAAATATCCGACCCATTCTGGCTCGGTGTCTCAACATGTAGCTCTGGTACCAATCAGTAACATACCCGACCACCCATGGGCTAGGCTACGCCACTTAAACAGGCTGCAACACACCCAACCACTAGTAGGCAGAGCATGCTGCAGTCCCAAGACTCAGTTCTCTGATATGAGTTCGAATTCTAACAACATTTAATATGAAATCAAGCAGTAATAAACCACATGCATTAATCAAGCTCCATGATACTACATACAAAAGTAAGAAACATGCCACGTAGAACAAATAATCAAAAGACATGCACATTAAAAATGCATATCTCAAAGATAATTAAATACACAACAGAATAAAATTATACAAAGAACACAGAGAGCACTTATATTTCAAGTAAACATTCACCACCTGATTGCAGACCAAGGACGTTCCTCCCAACCGTAGACATTACTGTTCATTTACTCTGAACAGCAGGTCACCCCCAAGCCAGGTCCATGAATCCACAAGGATGGGTCCTAGGCCAAATCTAAAATACAAAATAGCTGGCTAACTAGTTCTTAGGTTTCCCAACCACACAAGAAATCCTAATTTCCATCTCTCTTTCCCCCTCAGCCTACATAACCCAAAGAAATGAACACATTTCTCTTCCATAAAGTCCCTAAGGCTGTTCCATTTCTCTCTAGGGCTCTAGTGCTACTGGTCGAGAAATCTCCCTACTGGAAACTCCAAGGATTCTCAGTTGTTGACAATTCTATCTGAACTGCCATCAATATCATGCACATGGGCATCCATTCCCTCCTGGAATGATCAATAAAATATTACAACCATTCAACGATGGCTCTCCTCTTCCTTCCAGTCATTTCCATGCTCATCCCAAGAGCACACGAACTAGCAATAGTGAGTGAAGAGGAAGAAGAACAAGGGAGTAAGGGGAAGAAGACGAACCAGGGGAAGAGAAACCCCCAAATTCACCCAAATCCACCCTCATGCAGCCATTTGTATCCATGCTGCTTAGACCAAGAGCACAGAAATTAAACAAGAATGGGGCTCCTAAAGATGAAAAAAGTGAGAAGGGTGTACAATGAATGAATAAGAACAAGTGAACCCCCAAACACACCAAGGATGGGTTTATATAATTACTTGGAAATCAAGAACCACATGGCCTCCCCTAAGAAGCTTGTGTAACCTCTTTTCTCCATAAAATCAAATATGGTTAAATAAAATAATAACAAAAATACTTAGCTCCTCAAGCCCCCTCTCTCATGGAATCATAACCCCCTATCTCTTTTGTCCTTGTCTATTTTGCAGCCAACGATGTATTTTTATTAATGTATATGAAGTATTACATTTCCTAGGCACTCTAGCCCCTTTTTGACTTTACCAGATCACCAGCCTAAGTCACAATTACATAATACATTATAGTTCGTAAGGGTTAACACTGGGATGTTGCATACCACCTATCCATCCAATATTGACTAATTTGTGGGTGGATGAACCAGTCAATGCAAAAGTGTTTCTTTTTGACATGTGGTTATTGTCTAGTTTGGGGATCAATAAAAAGAGACATGAGTCCTTGTTTTGAAATACCCAAGTCTCTAACTTGGTTTCTATTCAGTCTAGTGTGGTAAAAATCAAACATTCTATCCCTGTATTGCGAAATAGAAGTTAATTTCCATTGGGAACTTGCAATGGACTTCACAATGACGTCCAATGAAGTGGCCAAGGAATCTCTGCTAGTTTATCTCGTGCACCTTAATTCATTTACAATTGTTCTCAATATGGCCAACCCCTCATTAATTTGTGTGTCTATGTTGGGTGGTTGAGGTGGGATGGGGTTTTCCTTCCTTGGTATTCTTGTGGGTGGTTTACATTGTCTCCGGGTTCCATTTTATAATATATGCTGCAATTTAACAAGGCATGACATGTAAATTAGGTTTTTTTTTTCTAATTAAAATAGAAATTTACAAAAAACATCAATACATATTTTAAGAAATAAAAAAGCCATAAAATAATCACATTTATTGTAAATTCTCTACAATTATTTTTAAAGGGGAAATGTTGGGCAATGCAAGGGGTGATTCTCTCTAAATTTTCTAGATGAGATTTCTCCATGAGATTATAAATTTCTATAATTTAGATTATTTTAGAATATATTAAATTAATTGAATAAAAGTAAAAATTACTAAAATGGGAGAAAAAGAAGAGAAATCAAACATACATGGCTTGACTGGGACACGGTGACAAGATATGGACTTTTCTTCTCTTATCCCTTTTCTCAACAAGGGTAAAAGACTGAATGTGATGTGTGAAAATGGGCACACATAACACCCATGACTGGTTAAACATGGTATGGCAGAGGAACGAATCATTGAGCCTACTTGGAAAGCTGAGTGGAGGTCCAGGATTTTCCAAACCTATAGAATTAGGAATGCATGCGTGTTCCTAAGAACACACACATGTTCCTGCTAGTACACATTCTTGCTGACCCCCTTATCACTTTTTCGTCCACGAACTTTGTACACACACCCATTCGATAAAATCCAAGCAGCTAAAGAAATCCATAGTGGGAAGAAAAAAACCATATTGTGGGTCCTTAGAGAAAGGAAGGCCCAGGATCGTGTTTCAAAATTATCATTCTCTCCTTTAACGCATGAGGAGTAGGGGGAACTCCCAAAATATTATCCCTCAAGTGCCTTTGTGCTATTGTCAATCCATACATCATAATGATAGAAGAGATGATGTGTAGTGGTTTAAATGCATAAGAGATCTTTTGTTCTTGGCTCAAGGATTTTTTTTTTTGTTCTATTGATGATGAAGGTTTATCAAGTGGTTTTTTAATGGCATGCAGTCCGAAGTTAAAAGTGACAGACTCAAAGACTTATCTATCATGTATCATAGTACAGGCTAAGGATAGAATGCTCAATTCTTCTTTTAAAATTTGTAATTTTTATGGCCCATATGCTAATAGAATCCCCCTTTGGGACAATTTAAATGATTCAATTTTTTTAAATTCCAGAGATATTAGCTTGGGAGGAGATTTAAATTTCACGTTATCTCTCAAAGAAGTCTAGGGCCAAAATCCTCTTCAGGATCTTATGGAATCCTTTTTCTCTCAGTGGATGGAAAGGCATAATTTCATTGATATGGCCCATAAGAAGGTCTCTCACACATGGAGCAATGGTAGGAAAGGTGTTGGTCTAGTGGGAAAATGGCTAGACCATTTTTTGATTTCTGAAGGAATGATAGAAAATCGATGGGTAATAAATTCAAGAGTGGATCTTGTGGGGATTTCAGATCACATGCCTATTGTTTTAGAAGTATCCAAAGCAGGTTCGTTAGGACCACCTCCAATGAAATGTAATCAAGAATGAATTAAAGAAGATGCATATCATAAGATAGTGGAGGAGTCTTGGATTCCACTAAATGAGGACTTGGTCCAATCTTTCATGCAACAATTCACCGAAAATCTTGGCAAAATAATAAAATCTACAATCTCATGGGATAAAGAATATAGGAAAAAAAATTCAGCAACTATTGTTGAGGTCGAATAACATATCGACTATCTTTTCATAGAGCGCGAGGCAGGGACTTTATCAAACAAAGAAGAGTTAATTATCAAGGAAATCATGAGAAAAAAACAATATTTGTTAAGGATAGAGGAGGCTAATTGGAGACAAAAAGGCAGAGCAATTTGGATCCAAGAAGGCGACAACAACAAAAAATTATTTCACAAATTTTCCATTTTTCTTCAAACGATTAAATCCATTTGGGAAATTAAGGATGATGAAGGTCAAAAGGTGACATGTCAAGACAAGATAGCTGAAGAAGGTAAAAAAAAATTTGCTAGTTTGTTTAAAGAACGAACAGGTTGCCCCATCACTAAGATATTGAAGGTTATAAATATTTTCCCTTCTTATATTACAAATGAGATGAACCTCAATTTACAAGAAGAAATAAGAAGAAGAAAATGTTTCAAATCCTCATGACCTTGCAAAGATGTAAAATCCCTAGGTCCGATGGAATAACAATGGAGTTTTACTTAGGTTTTTACAACCAGATCAAATGGGACTTGTTGAAAGTGGTAAATGAATAAAAAAGGCTAGGTAAAGTGTGGGGATCCCATAACTCCACATTTCTATCTCTCATTCCTAAAAATAAAGCCCCGACCCATTTCTTTTTGTAACCTCATTTATAAACTCATGGATAAGATTATTGTCAATCATTTGAAGCCCATCTTCAATGGTTTCATATCAAGCCCATCTTCAAGGTTTCATATCAGAAGAACAATTTGGTTTACTTTTCAATCGTCAAATCCATGATGTTTTTTCCATCACTCAAGAAGTGATCCATTCTTTCAAACTTAAAAGAATCCCCTCCTTCTTCATGAAGCTCAGTTTGTCAAAATATTATGATAAAGCGAGTTGAACCTTCATCATACTAGCCTCGATACAATTCAGAATGGATTTAGAATCGGTTAATTAGATTATGGGGTGCATCGAATCTCTTTCTTTTGTTGTTATTATAAATGGTTTCCCCTCTCAAATTTTTCGTTCATCTCGAGGACTTAGATAGGGATGTCCTCTTTCCCCCTTCCTATTTTTAATCATAGCTGAAGGTTTAAGCCTGTTGATAAAAAAAGCATGAAGGGAAGGTCTCCTTAAAGGAATTAATATTACAAACCCATAAATTTTGATGCATCTCCTTTTTGTTGATGACATAATTCTTTTTGGTTCAGGATCCATCTTAGAATTCCAAGAAAAGAAAAATATATTAGACCTTTTCTTCTTTGCGGCAGTAATGCAAGTAAATAAGGAAAATTTAGTGGTGCTCATCAATGATCTTCAGCAAGATGTTGCAGCTCAATTGAAAGAATGCTTTCCTTTCTCTCAAAATCCACTTGACGAAGGATTAAAGTACTTGGGATTTGTTATCGAACCAAATCATTATGCTTGCAAGGACTGGTTATGGCTACATTCAAAAATTCAGTAAATAATCTCATTTTGGGCTCACCATTGGCTTTCAATGGCCGGGAGGCTAATCCTCATGAACAAAGTTTTGAGCACTATTATTGTGTATTGGGCCTCCATAGAAAAAATCCCGAAAGGAATACTACACAAAATAAGGAAATTGTGATTTAAATTTTTATGGGCCAGAAATGCCAAGAAGAAAAGCAGAAAAGCTATTCGCTAGTTAAGTGGTCAAAATTAGCTATGCCAAAAGAGATGGGTGGTTGGGGTATAAAAAATTGTTTTGGTTCTGTCGTGCTTTAGCTGCAAAAATTATGTGGAGGCTGATCCACAATGATATTCTCTAGGGTGGAGTAATTTCATCCAAGTACATCCTGGAGATGTCTTTCTATGATTGGATTTTGTTGTCAAGGAAGTTCACTCAAAACAACTCGATATGCTAGAAGGATCTGGTCAAAACTCTTCATTTGATTGGAAATCATCTAGTCTGGAGTGTGGGAAATGGTAAGTTTGTTAGGATGGAAGATGACCTTTGGGTTGGCTCAGGAGAAGGATACAAACTCCCAGAAGAACTGGTGAATGTCACAACAATGGAATTTTCTCTTTGAAAGACGCTGCATATAGTGACTTGGATAGAAAAGGCATAAGCGAGTGGAAGTTAGCTGGAACTTTAGAATTGGAAGTTGAAAATGCATATCTATGGGGGGAATACGTAGCATCACTAAAATCAAATTTTATTTTATTACAGGAAGATGAGGAAGACTCCCTTTTCTAGACAGGGAATGACAAAAGAGGAATGTATACTACAAAACTGGGATACCAAATGCTCGCAGAGGAAGTATTTACCGAAGAGAGAGGAAATGGTGGTGGAAGTTCATTTGGGCCCAAAAGACCCCTGTCAAATAAAAAATTCTTCTTTGGATGGCGATGGAGAACAAGATGTTAACTTGGGACAATGTCTTGAAAAGAGGCTGGTGTGGCCCAAACATATGTTCCTTATGGAAAATAAACCATGAGTATGTTCAGCATCTTTTTATGGAATGCCCTTCTGCTCAACAAGTTTGGATGGAGGTTGCTAAAGAGGTAAACGTTAAGGGGACGATTCTGGGAGGGGCCTTAGATAACTAGTTAAAGTGGAATGAGAACATATTTTCTCTGGTGGTCCAAAAATAGTGCAATTTTTCAAAACAACCATTTACACTGTGAGGCTGTGGCGGGGCTGACAATCAAGTTAGTTGGTGAATATAAGGCTGAGGCAAAACAAAAAAAGGTAATAAATCCATCCATGACACGGATTGCAGAAGGAATCCCATGGGGATTCTTTGATGGAACCAACCAGGTTCATCCACCTCTTTGTGGAGCAGGCGTTATTCTGTACATTTCTAAAACTCATTATTTCACGATTAAATATGTGCATGGGAGAGGCACAAATAAAAAAGTATAGCTCACTGCACTTGGGCATTATTGTTTCACGAAGATATGTTACATCTACGTAAGTTACAGGTTTTCGGTGGCTCCCATGTGTTGGTCGATTGGATCGACGACACTGCAAAGTTTCAAGTGCGGTGCCTTCACCCAATTATGAGACAAGTCCGAGATTTTATTAACAACCTAGAATGGTTCTCTTGTAAACATATCCTCCGAGAGTTA
>JASDQU010737934.1:122971-136956 GCA_032191745.1 Picea mariana
TATATATATATATATATATATACATTTGAAACTTTAACGTCAATTGAATTTAGCTTGGATGGTTGTGAGGAATGACTGTTATCCTCCCCACTCATGTACAATTCCAATAAATGACATGTTAAGCTCATAATAAGTATGTTGTAATGGCTTAGAACCTATATGTTGAAACTTCTTTGCATTGAATCTATCCAATTTATACATTACATTAAATATAGACAATTTATTCATTATATTGTTTTTTAATGTGGAAACTTTTAAGATGTAATTTTAAATCATTTTAGATTCATTTTAACTCCACCCAAATTTAAAGTCCACTATTTATGGAGATCATATCATTTAATTTTATTTATAATTTGTGAATTTATTAAAAAAAAATTAATTATAAAAAATAAATATTATTATTTTTAATAATTATTTTATTAAAAAAAAATATTTGATAAATAATAATAATCATTACCACAACTTACAATAATTATATATAAACTAATATAATTATAAAAATATTTTTATTTATATTTTTAATATAAGTTGTTTTAATAAAAATTAATATCAAACTTTTAAATTTTTTATAAAATAAAATATTAACATAATAAAGTATGACTAAAATATTTAAATGACATAATGTGAATATTCGATATCACATTGTAAAACTTATTTATACTAATCAAGACAATCTTCTAAACCATACAACATCTTAATTTTTTTTAAGGATAAAATTTGTATTACCTCTTTAAGTGATAAAATTTGTATTACCTCTTTAAGTGAATCAATACATCTACATTTGTGAGGGCATTTGTGAGGGCACTGGTCTGTCATTAATGGAATCCAGCGCCACCAAGGTCCATTGAAATTGTCCAAAACTACCTTAAAAGTCATTAACAAAATGACAAAATCTTGTAGATCTTACAAAAGCTTACTGAGTTTCTGGATAGGCTAAAGCCTATCAAAACGTAAACTACCATTATCTAAAAAATCTTAATAGCATTAGTACCAGAAGAAGGCGACCTCCACTCCGAAGAAAAGGTGTAAGGGTGGCAAGAAACTGCACATCTAGAATGCACATGCTCACTTGAGAATGAGTCAAACAGACCATCCATACTGTGATTGATAATGTCCTGGCGAAATTGTTGATCTGAGACTGCCTCATGCAATTCGAAGAGAAACCAAAGTTGTTCCTTTGTTAGATGACGCAAAGAGTTATCACCCATTCCAGATGGAATCGAACTCGGAGAGGCCTGAGAAATTGCTTGAACTGGAGTTGGTTTTGTTGGAGCCATCTCCTCTATGATGGGAAACCCCAGTGTGTTGGGTCCCAGAACCCACATAGATTAATTTGCAATAGAGAACCAAGAAACATGAGACACCATGAGACACCAGATTCAATCACACATGAGACACCATAATTCAATCACACATGAGACACCATGATTCACGTGGTAAAACCCTCAGGGTGAGGGAAACATCCATGGGACAATGGCAACGACATTTTATTGCTTAACAAGAGATTACAACCAACATCCCGAAGAGGGCTTGAAGCCCCTTGCTCACAATCTGCCTCTCAGACATACATATTTATACAATCTATCCTTCAGTTATACAAAACTGATTACATTAATAGTTGCCCCCTTCTTTTGCTGATTAGTTTTAACTAAATCCAACAATAGAATATTGTTGAGGAAATCATGAACCACTTTAACCATAATTGATTAATTGGTTGTCACATTCCAACAATATCCACCTTGACAATCAATTTACTTGATACCATGTCATTGTCCATTCATCACCTTCTCTCAAGCTAAAGATAGGTGATACTAGTGCTTCCAAAACAAAGCACCTATTTCACTGCTCCGCCTGGATTTGTCATGTGAACACTGAAAACACCAATTGCACATGAAATATCTCATCCTTTCATCGCAATCATCAATCTTTCTACTAGCACACTATACATGAGACATATAACCCTTTTCTTCTTGTAAAACTTGGTTCACCATGAAGGAATCAACTTCTTATACCACTTTCCTGGATGCACTTTCTAGGCCATAAAATGAATTCTTGAGCTTGCAAACAAATCTTCTGTTGCGATCCTGAACACCTTCGGTGTTCCACCTCAAATATAACATTCGAAAACCTTATCCCAATCCAGCCAAGACTGTCAAATAAGCTTTCACAACTCATCTCCAGGCACCTTACAATAGAGTCTCAAAGCTCCACCTTGACATTCTAGGTCTTATAGACATATGCCCATTTACATATAATTGTATTTACAACTCCAAAATAAATGAAAATAATTCACTGTCACAGTGACTTTAGCATCACTTCAATTCCATTTCACTGCTGGTACCCGACACTTCTTTCTTTTCCATGCCATCGCTGATACTTACAAATGATATCAACACTCCAATATTCAGCACATGGGAAATTACCAGCGCAATATATTTGAAGTTGAAGTCATCCATAAATCACATAATCATACTCATGTGAACTTACCCAATGAAAATCGATCCATCAGATCTATGTCTGTCACCGCTTCCATCATCCTTTCATTTGGTCCAAACTTTGCCATCACGCTTGTCAATTTCAACTTTGTGTTGTATCTCCATGCATGCATGCACTAACCGACCAATAAACACCATTTGACAAACAATATAACAAATTTGAGGCACATTGAAGTTCATCGCTGCTAGCAATACATGCAAATAATAGAAAAGATACAAGCCAATTGTTGCAAGAGGAAGCAAAATAATAGAAAAGATACAAGCCAATTGTTGCAAGAGGAAGCAAGTAGAAACAACAGATTTTCCAAAGCAACAGAAAAACTATGTGCACAGACACAACTCAGGACACCGATTTTCCCCACAATTACCATTGCAGGTGATATAACCAGCACGACAAACATATCTTGACATGTCATTGTAAATAAGAGGTGCAAGGTCCACAAAATAATGAGATCAATGTATTTGTCATGACTCTGTTCAAGAGATCAGTGTGCCTTCTCCTCCTTCTGGTACTTGGCCATAGCATCCTGCTTGTTCGTGCCCGCAACACTGCAGACAACACTGGTCTTCACATCATTATTAACTTTCGTCATCTGCGTCCAAGCAAGAAACAAAATCAAGAAACATGTGCAATCAAAGTTAGGTGAAGAAACGTCATGCTCTTTGGATCAACATCCACCCTAGGCACCAAGTGACTTAGGTTCTTGCACGCTCTCGTGAAGTCCCTCAATGCCCTGGAGAGGAGGTAATAGGCCCCTGTCGAGCTATCCATATCCAACTACAACCGTATTATTATTGCGCCTGACGATAAAGTTCTCCATCAGACATTCTTGAGTATAGAAGCGAAGCTCGCTACATTGAATCTGTCCCCCGCACTACTTAGCTATCCAACGACTTTATAATTCACAAGAAAAGAGCAACCCCGATTGGCCTTTGGCTTCAAATTGGGTTCTGTAAATCATTCATAGCCCCAACCAAAACAGGTAGAACTTGTTGATATTGTTGTTGTTGCAAATCCGGACTCAAATCTGTTGAAAGTAGACCAATTTCATGAATGGACGCCCAACGAACTCGCACATGATGAAGATATTTTCTCATCTCCTTTGCACACCCGTATGCAATCTAAGCAAGATTCATCAAACCAGCATGGCGCTTTCGCCAATCAGGAGCTGCCAAATACCCCGGAAGCAACTCCACCGCAAGGGGCACAATAGCTTCCCCTCCTAGAGCGATAACAAGTCGATCCAAGCACTCCTGCCCTAGTTCACAATTGTTCGTCTTGCCAACATCCGCATCGTCACTATCCGCAGCATGCCACAATGGGTCATCCTCTATGTCGCGGAGCATCTCCATCAACACCGCAAACAATTGACCCACAAAATCATGCGGCAACTTCTGGCATCGATCCCCAGCCTCGGTGAGCCCGACGAGGAATTCAACAAACATGCGCCTGGTTCCTTCTTCCAGCCCACCGGCCTCAACAAGAGCAGCGAGGAATTCGACAGCGCCCGGTTCCTTCCTCCAGCCCACCGGCCTCAACAAGAGCAACGAGGAATTCGACAGCCAGATGCCTGGTTCCTTCAACTCTGCGCTCTGATACCACTTGTTGAGTCCTAGAACCCACATAGATTAATTTGCAGCAGAGAACCAAAGAAACATGAGACACCAGATTCAAGTGTGAAGAAACATGAGACACCAGATTCAATCACACTTGAGACATCATAATTCAATCACACATGAGACACCATGATTCACGTGGTAAAACCTTCAGGGTGAGGGAAACATCCACTAGACAATGGCAACAACATTTTATTGCTTAACAGGAGATTACAACTAGCAGCTCAAAAAGGGTTTGAAGTCTCTTGCTCACAATCTACCTCTCAGGTATATATGTTTATACAATCTCTCTTTCAGTTATACAAAACTGATTACATTAATAGCTTCCCCTTCTTTTGCTCATTAATTTTAACTAAATCCAACAATAGAATATTGTTGAGAAAATCATGAAGCTCTTTAACCACGATTGGTTTATTAATTGTCACATTCCAACACAGTGCTCGTCACAGGGATCTCATTCCATTCTCTCCCTCCGACCTGGAAATTCCCCTCTATCCCGGGAGGGTCATGGACCTCCCTGTTGTTGCTACTACTGGCGCTCGAATTGAGCTCTACAATAGGATGACCAGAAGTAGAGGAATGTAAGGAAGTATTGGAGAGACGTCCTCAATTGGCTAAGTAACGATAATAAGTGGGTTGATCTCTTTCTCTCGACATGGTGGCTAGAAGAACCCAGATAACCAGGTGAATAACACAATGGTTAATGGAGGGGAATGCCACTCTTGAACACGTAGGAATTCCATTAGGAGGGGGAGGGGAAATTAACCTCCGTGCCGTTGAATGTGCCATTAAGGTGACAAGAATGTTGAACACGGACCTGGTACTGTGCTGACGAGAGGATCACACCCTCTGAATTCACTGAGCTACATTCTCCATGGGCCGAGGACTAGTGCAGAGTGTTGAGTGTTAATGCCTTGCATTGAGAGGTGGTGGTATGGAGAACTTGTGGTCGGGGATGACAGGACTATCTACGCGTGAACAGACAGATGCCACCCTATCCGGGGCATATACCATCTTAATTAAATAAATAAAGAATGCTTTGTATATTGCATTAAGAATTGAATATTTTTAACTTAAATCAATCTTATAAGCATGGAAAACATGGAACACGATAAACAGATTTCATTAATTTGGGTGGCCATCCAAAACGTTTGTAGATTGATTAAATTTATGATACATCAAGACAATTAACCTCTGATCGCTTGACATCTAATCGCTCTCAGACGAATATAGTCTTTGTTGAGTGGTAAAAAAAAGGTTTGACATTATCTACTATTTGTTTGGGACATCTTTGAGCGGTTTCAACACTAACTTTTTTCAAGCTTATTCCTTAAATATCATCATTGTCTTTTGTACTCTCTTCAACTTTTTGAGCCCTCCTCAACTGGCTTTGGTTCAAGGTAAAGGTAACTTGGAGGCTATTGTTTTTGTCTACAAACGTTTCAGCACTGGAGAGAGACTTAACTCTGGGCCCTCCCCCCTCACATTGGGCTTCCATCGTTTCTTAACCATTGAAGAGAGCAGATTGATTATAGGCACATGCAGCAGAAGACTGGAAACATGCACCTATGGGATGATGGTACATGAATAATATTTATGAGGCACTGTTGAGGAATAATATTTATGAGGAAGGTAATGCTTTTTCTGGAGAATTAACACGTTGTTCTGCACATTAATACTTCTTAATGTGCACGCCCACATGGGAAATGCTGAGCATGCATAAACAAAGGAGTATGAATTAGTTAGTAAGTTAAATTAATTCCAGAAAATATGTTATTCTTTTCATTCCAATCTCATAAAGTGTACAATACTTCTTTATATGCATGTCCACATGCCCGCAAATGCTGAGCATGTATAAACAAAGGATCATGAATTTTGGCAATTCGCTTGGGATAAATCCAGGAGTTACAAGGAAACGAATATAGCATTTTCCGGGGACATTAATTCTAAGCTCTTTCAGAAAGAATTCTTGCGCGTGCTTGTTGGTCACCTGCACGCGCAATCATGCCACATGCAAGAGATTAGATATTAACCTTATATTATTTAGAGGGAAAACAACCAATGTTGCAAGAGATTGGATATTAGCCTTATATCATTTAGTGGGAAAACAACCAATGTTGTTTAATGCTAAGGGTGATCACTACATGTATTTTATTATTTTTATTTTTTTATTTGAACTTTTATATATTTTAAAATGCATCAAATATGAAAATTTATTGAACAAATAAAGATGAAAACTAAATTTAATTACGCCAAAAGGCATACATATATTGACAATGGGCAGATTTAAATGGCTGTGATTTCAATCATTAACTTCCTAGCTATTATAAAGACATGAGTGTATGTGTTTACTTTTTTACATTTACCTAATCATATTTAAAAATTACTTTGATAGCTAACTGATTGCGAGGTAAGTGATTAACAGAAATTAAAATATTAACACCAGATAAATGAAGCCCAACAATTTATTTGTTAATAGATAATAAAATTTAATATATTCTTTTAAGGATTCATCTTCTTAACCTTTCTACGTTTATTGGGTTGTGATTTTTCATGCATTAGCTCTAGCAATTTGAGTATATAAAACTAGATTATATTCTTGGTAATTTACTATAAAGAAGTTTCTATGTTGTATAAACATATTTCCCATACAAAATACATTGGATATCATAACTCTTTATATGTAGGATAATTGAAACATTAAAATGTTTATGTAACATATAACAAAATGTATTTTTAACAAGTTTTTGATTTTGTAATTTATGTTTTCTTTATTTCGATATTTCGATAAATAATTGTATATAAAACTAGATTATACTCTTGGTAATTTACTATAAAGAAGTTTCTATGTTGTATAAACATATTTCCCATACAAAATACATTGGATATCATAACTCTTTATATGTAGGATAATTGAAACATTAAAATGTTTATGTAACATATAACAAAATGTATTTTTAACAAGTTTTTGATTTTGTAATTTATGTTTTCTTTATTTTGATATTTCGATAAATAATTTTTGAATACAAAAAATAGAACCACACATAGCATCAATCAAGGAGGATTATAAAAAAGAAAAATTCTTATTATCAACATTAAAAATTGTAGTGATCCAAAACCCTTAAATTGAAATATAAGCAATATAAAACTCTTAAATTTCATTAATAAATGCTTCAAAAATATCAATTGGATTTACACCATAAACAACATAAGAATATAATGAATAACAGGTATGATGACACCATCAATTACTTCTTATGAAAATAATTACTTCACAAGCCCTACTTGCTACAATATAATTACTTCACAAGCCCTACTTGCTACAATAGAATTAGATCAAACCTAATCAAAACAATGCTATTCATGTATTTATACTTTCTTATGAGTATTTCTAGGGGTCTATTCCAACTACTTATTATTATATTATTCCCTCTAACTTCCTAGTGGGCCTATTTATCCTATTACCAAGTGACCTATTTCATGATTATGGCTACATTATATTCATTATCCCCTTGGGTACCTCTCTAGGTATCCCATATTATCTTGCCAAAGTAAATTACAAAAACTTTAGTGAATATGACTACTTTATAGAAAAATACATTTTGACAAAATTTTGATAGTGCATATGCTTGGCAATTACAAACTCACAAGGTACTATGTTTTCTTATGTTTATGTCTACTTGCATACTTTTGAAATCATATCTAACCACAAAAGTTGCAAATCCAAGATAAAGTCCCTAGATTGTCCAACGAAAAATGCATGCTCCATTGAGCTGACCAAAGAACTAAGAATCAAAATATCACCAAAGACACTAGATAGTTACAGAAAAAGAAGTAGGGATTAGGGTTGGTGTAAGGCATCCTAAAAAGAAGTTTTGCTAAACATACGGCACTGTACCGTGTATAAAAGAAACAACTTCCTTTACTTGAGATGTAACCCATTGTAGCAAAGTATACTACAAGCATATTCTTCATTTGAAATTGCAATAAAAACTCTAGTACAAGTCTAGAACAGGTTAAGATAGTGATAAGACTGCAGTGCATCAAATTTTTTGTATTTGAGTGAATCTTGCATTTATTGTAGAAATAATGACATTCAATAACCAAAAGACACATCATATAGATTGACGTTTGCTAAACGTTCTATTTTTTGAGTTTTTTGGCCGAAATCAGACGATGTAAATTTGGACAAAAGCCCTATTTTCTGTTGTTTAAATTGCATTTCTGAATGCATAAATGGATTAAGAGTGATGAAAAACCCGCATTCGGACTATACAAATTTAGCCACAAAAAAAATGACCAGAAATCCTCCAAAAAGTAGAACGTTTAGACTACTCCATATAAATTAAGTGATATTGTTTAGCCAAACAACTAATTGACATGTTTAAGCTTTGTGAGTTTTTTATTAAACCATAACTTCCAAAATAAATTTTCAAATATACTAACCAATCAAATAACATATAAATCTATTTTAATTTTTCATTTAAAAAAAAATTCATTTAACTCATATTAATTTTTGAAAAATAAGAAAAAATTAGAATAAAAACTGAAACTAATATCAAGTAAATATAAAACTCATTACAATAATAAAATATCTTTTCCATGGATTAATTATCTAATTGTTTTAATTTTCATACTTATTTTATTTTAGATTTACATTAATTGATTTTGATTATGATTTGACAAATTATGATCATTACTTCTAACTATTTTAAATTTACATTAATTGATTTTCATCATGATTTTACTAATTTACTAATTTTGATCATTACTTCATAAGACTGGTAACAGTTATTCCCAAAATAATTAAATTATAAAATTAAGTTAATTAAATTATAAAGTTGGATTGAGTCAAGATTAGGTATAATGATAAGGAGTGGTAACCTTAAACCACCCAATTTGTTTGTTAGGTTGGCAATTGCTTTTAATTTAAATCGACGTGTCTTTTTCACACACCCCACCGACGTACAACATGCCAATTGAAGATAATCAACTGTCTTTTTCACCCACCAACGTTCCACTCACTCTCTTGCGTATCGAATCCATCCAATTCAATTTTGGTACCTGTATTTATATCTCCTTAACCACGTCACTGTTTTTTTTGGGTTTTTTTGATGTAATTGGTTCACGCACTGAAAATAACGTTCATGATCTTAGTCATCATAACCTCCAACTAATCCACCGCTGCAAGCCACGTCAGTTGAGTGCATTCCGTTCAGTATTTCTTACCTTTTAAAATACCTAATTGTTTCCATACCAAACTCTTCATTATTAGAAGACGATACCACTCAAGCTGACTCCTGCATAACCCCGTCAAAGTTGACGTTTGTAATCAAACTGTTCAAACGTTTTAGGCATTTCAAAGGTGTTTGACGAGGGTACGATGGAGTGTTAGCCGTATTCGACGGCTTGCCTCACAACGGGCAATTTACCCGTCAAATTCCACCCCGTCCTGTCCTAAATACAACGCCCTAATCCACGCCTGACCTTGTCAGGCCCTGTACTAGACCTAATTGGTGTTATAAATCTACAATTGTATGCCGGAATTGCAGATCAGGAAGAAAAATATATAAATCAGTCTGCAATTCATATATTATTATATATGGCACGGGCTGAGCCTCCTCTTTCAGAACGAAATGTTCTCTTTCATTGTTTGGATTCTGTGAAAATTAAGTTTGAAGGTTTAACAGAGCGTATGCTGAATGGGATCAGCACGTTTACCAAATTAAACCCTGCTTTGGCGTCTATGGTAATCTATGCGTTTTGCATGGGTACAGGGTTAATCGTGTGGATTGTGATGGCTTTCCTGGACTTGGCAGCGGGTACACAGGTCCTGGAAACTGGCATGCATGCGATGGAGGGATTGAATGAGCATGTCCTCCCTGCGTTACAGTTTCTCAGCGGACTGTTTGCATTGCTTGTAGGATTCTCCATGCTGTTGGACTTCCTTAATATTGATATTACCAGTTATGTTAATAGCAACCGCTCCAGAATTAATCCAAAGAAGATGAGCACTCTGTCATTCCGCTCCAAGATGATCAGAGCGCTGCCCAAAGGTAAGTACGGGTGTTTAAGAAGAAGATTAGATGATCCATCTTCATGTGCAATCTGTTTGGGGTGTATTGGGGAGGAGGATGGTGTCCGAATTCTTCCGAGTTGCAGGCATTACTTTCATATTTCGTGCATTGATCGCTGGCTGCTTCTATGCACTACCGATAACTCTTCATGCCCTCTGTGCAGAGTCACCGTAATTAGCAATGGACTCCCCTCAAAAGACATATCCACGTTACAAGTTCAAGCGGCCCACTGAAAAAATGTTGGCGTTCCCGTTGGCGTGATTTTGGTGCCTGTTTTTACCTTGATCCGTTGTTGAGGCATTTTCTGGGCAAATTTTCATTTTCATGTGGAAATGATGGTGTGAGCATATGTTTGTAAAGCATTCACATTTAAATTGTACTGTGTAGATATAGTGCAGCAAACAATTGTGTAAAAGCTATTTATGGAGAATAGAGAAGTGATCAATTCCCTGTATTTTCTCTACATAGTTTTCTTAGCATAGTGAAAAATTGCATCTATGAAAGAAAATTCTGAATCTAGATCTTCAGAGTCATAATTAAATCCACTATTATAAATGTAAAACGTAGGTAAACATCGCTTACAATGAGGGCGCAATGATTACTGCGAGGGTCTTGAATTATAAATCTTCTGTAAGCCTTGGTATTGTAGAAAATCATATTTTCAAAAAATACATTTTTGAAAAGATATGAATTATAAATCTTCTCTAAGCCTGGTATTGTAAAAAATCATATTTTCAAATGAAAATAATTTTTTGAAAAGATAACAGAAGACAGTTCAAAATATAATGCAAAATTCCATTCTCAAAGGATGCAAGACAAGACACAGGGGAATGACATATTGGTTCTTTTTCGCCTTTTAACAAGACTACAAGTCAATCTAATTATTCTTATACCTTGACTTTTGGTAAGGGTGGAAACTTACCAGTCTAACCCTTTGGTATGAGTAAAAATTAATAATCTTATTTAGCATAGGGTATGAATCATTTGGTAAGGTTGGAAATTTATAATTTTATTTATGAAGGTTGTTGAAGTTTATAATTTATTTATTTAGTAAGTCTTTTGAATTGCAAAAACAATTTAAAAGTTATATGATTTGAAAATTTTAAATTTAATTAATAAAATTGTTCTACACTTTCACCTATATTTAATCTCTCAATCAATATGATACAATTTTCAAATAAATTTATTTTTTCAACAACCTTAAATAAAAAAAACTATAAAAATTTTCAAATTTACTTTTTCTACCAATTGACCATTACCATTAATTATGCCTTTGACATCACATCAATTTACACCCACATTTCTATGATATCAACTCTTTAAAATAAAAAAAATAATTATAAAAACTTTCAATTTTACTTTCTCTACCCATTAATCATTAATTATGCTCCTTTCTCCAAGTTTTGAATATCACACCATATCACAACCACACTTCTATTGTGTGAACTCTTTAGGATGCACCACAATAGATAAATAAAGAGTTGCATTAAACATCGACAAATCCTATATAGAAAGGGCAGTTGCTTTGTCAATCAATTTGCAACCACACTTCTATTGTGTGAACTCTTTAGGATGCACCACAATAGATAAATAAAGAGTTGCACTAAACATCGACAAATCCTATATAGAAAGGGCAGTTGCTTTGTCAATCAATTTGCACTACTGTAAGGGTGTTGGCTAAAAGTTCTATTTTTGGGGTTTTTTTTAGGAATTGGTTGTGATCCGATGATGTAAATTTGGACAAAATCTCTATTTTCTGTTGTTTAAATTGCCTTTATGAATGTATAAAAAACACCTGGGGCACTCGGATTATACAAACTTAGCCACTCAAATCTACAAATCCAACCATTCATCACCAAATTTCGGGTAAAATCAAACGGAAAAAGTTGCCGAAAAACCTCCAAAAGGTAGAACGTTTGGACTACTGCTATTGTAAGTGTTTGTGTAATTGTCTTAATTATACTTGTAATCTTCTTAAGGAATGGAAATGAATATGTGAGATCCTCGAGACATGAGATAGATTTGTCTCGAGATAATAGTTGGAGATATTATAACCTATTTGGAATGCATGTTTTATATGGTAATGGAAAATGATTTTCACATGGCTTTGCTTTACTGTGAACATTTTATGTATGGTTTATTGTGTGAATTGTTAGAGATTGTGTGCTAAGTTTTGGGATTGGCTTGAGGTTTTGTAGGAGATTGTTGAGATATTCTCTCAACCTAAATCTCCAAGATTAGAATTAGTTGGATCTCACTCCAACTATATATACATGTAATGTATCTATGTGAGAGTGCAATAGAAATATTATTTGTATGTGAATCCTGTGCAATGGATGCTCTCTATTTCTCTATTTTGGTATCAGAGCCTCTACTGTCTTAAATCCCTCACAGGATGGCTAGGAAGATGTGAGAGAAATGATTGTCAAACCGCTGCTATAGGAGAGTAGATAGTTCAATGAGTTTATTTTCTGGGTGAAAGTTTTTTGTGTGCTTGTTATTTTATTTTTTGAGTGTGATTAGAATCCGTTGGCTGGATTAAAAAGAGAAAACCACAGTGCAAAATTTCGTGAGAGAAGGAGGCACTGTCGGATTAAATTGCTGTGAATTATCAGATCATCACATGACCAGATCGTTGCGCATAAGGCATCATGGTAAAAAGAGCTGTGTACTGATCAGTCTGGTTGTGAACATAGTCGATGTCATCACTGCATATAAGGGAGTAAGATTCATTTCATTAAATTGAAGCGTGAATGCATGATAAAAAAAGAAGAAGGTGGATGAGAATAGACAATGATATTTGAGGCTGCAGTTTAATATTTTTGCTATTGTTGTTTTCAAATTTGGCCCGCAGCCAAATTTAAAAGAGCCATCATTTGAAGAATTCGAGAACAAGTTTGCTGAGAGGTTTCCTTATTTGTTGCATGCAATATCTTTCAGTGTTTGGGAGACACAGATTACATCGCATTCGCAGCCATATTAGTTTTATGTGTAAATGTGTATTGCTTGTGTATAGCATTATATGATTATGAAGAAGGCCAATTATTGAATAGACTAACACAATTCAAATTGGTGGTTCTCCACGAAATGAGAATAGATCTCTAATTTAATTATGTCTAAGTTTGTTTTAAGCTGATGTGACCCATCGTGCTCCGGGAGCATTAGTTACAGGTTATTTTTATGAGGTAAAGTTGTGAAAGTGACTACTGAAGATATTCAATATATAGATCACTCTCCTATATAACTGCTGAAATTTGCTCTTCGGGGGAATTCAACATATGGAAGTTTATCCATAGGATGGTTCAGTATCAAGATTGTCTTTCGGGAAGTCGAGAAGCGTCGGTTGTACAAAGAACATCAAAGATGGTCGGATGCAGTTTTATCTGTGTTGTATGAAGTGGTAGCTTGAAGATGATGGGAGAGAAAGAGCGTGTCTATGAAATTCAGAGATGGGTGTAAGTGCGTATGAGGACCAATCAGACAAAAAGATATGACAAATTTTGTAATCATGATTTTAGTATTATAAGTTTTTTGAATGTAAGCATTAAATGGAGGGTGTTAGAGATAATGCTCACATTAATGTTGTGTGCTAAGTTTGAGGATTGGCTTGAGGTTTTGTAGGAGACTGTTGAGATATTCTCTCAACCTAAATCTCCAAGATTAGAATTAGTTGGATCTCACTCCAACTATATATACATGTAATGTATCTGTGTGAGAGTGCAATATAAATATTATTTGTGTGTGAATCCTGTGTAATGGATGCTCTCTATTTCTCTATTTTGAATATGTGTAGTTG
>JASDQU010737934.1:137006-154986 GCA_032191745.1 Picea mariana
TATATATATATATATATATATATATATATATATATATATATATATATATATATAATTTTAATTAATTAAGGTTTAAGATTTATAATAATATTTATAGATGATTTGTATATGTTTTTTTATTTTTATTTTTAATTAATCAAGGTTTATGATAACATTTATGGATGATTTGTATATGTTTTTATTTTTTTTTAGAGAGTGAAAGTTTCATTATCCATTTAAGATGTAAATTAGAGCAATGTTTAAATGTAGTTTTAATAATTAACTCCATAAAATATAAATCAATTAGAAAATAAACACATGGTTGATTTGATTATAAAGGTAAAATTTTTGCAAGTGGCTAAAATTGATAATGTTAATCTAGAAAAAGATTGTAGTATATGCATTTGCAATAACTAGATGTTTAAATCTTTAAAGGAGGTGAATTAAAGAAGATAAAGGTTTTAAGAATATACTAAGAGTTTCTAAATAGATAAGATATTTTAAAAGTAAAAATTCAAATAAAGAAAACACATATTTTCTTGTTTTAGGAATTAAAAATTCAATGTAAGTTATCGTATGTATGAGGAGACATGTTAAAGAAGTAAATTTGACCCCTTCAAGATAATTGGTAATTTGGTGGAGAAATTAAAAATTGGGTTAAAAGGTTTATGAAACACTTATTCAAGGATTAGAAACTCCACTTAAGATTGAATCACAATCAACATATTTAAAATTCTCAACACTTTATTCAATATCAAAACCTTTTACTCATTGATGTAAGGAAACACCATACAATGACCCTTTTATGGAAGGATCAACCACTGCTCACTTGTCTCTTTGAGGGGCAACCTTAGAACGAACTAAGGTCCAATACAATATTGACCACTAAAATACGGGTTATAGCATTACTATAGCCCTTTAATCCTTGGACAAATTTTTCTTTTAGGCACACATCATGTTTTTGAATTGGTATTTTTTCATTTTAGTTGCATTGATTTTGCATCATATTTATAATTGTAGGCACCCTATCTTGTAGTTTTGAAGCCATTGCACATAAATAGTATTTTCACACCTAGTTTTTCTTTACCTATGGACCCTATCCTTGATCTATGCACTGAAAATCATGTATGTAATAATTAATGTGTCCAATTATCCATGAGTTAGAAGGTTGTGTTGTGGGAAGTTATAACTATCTTGTAACCATTTGTAATTGATTTAAAGTGTATATAAAGGAGCGTAATTGATAGGATCATGGTTAGATAATTGATTAATTGGAACTTGTATTGAAATCTTAGTATCAAATATTATATGGAGGACACATAGATTAAGGTCCAATAACCTTGACTAATATATGGGGTTTTAAGGAGTTTTATATGGACCTATTTTATGGACTAAATAGAAAGGATGGCATGATGGTTCCCTCCTAAATTTTCTATGTTATGTGTATTGATTTGAATATCTAATGAATGTATGGTGAATGTATTACATTACATATTCTATTTTATTATTATTTAAACACGTTCATGTAATTTTCATTAGTGTCACTAGGAGAATTAAATATGGTAATGTGCATTGTTGTAGAGACCACATTAGAGGTGTATGCAAAGGAGGAAAGACCACTATAAAGGTGTAGCATGTAGGAGGTGGAATCCTTAGCCCATGCCAAAATATATTATAATAGAGTAGATATAGATGGCGATTGATCCAAATGGTTGATAAGAAATGTTGAAGACTTATACAAGGATGAAAGTGATGCTCCAATCAATGTAAATGTCCAAAGTGATGTTCGAGATGACCTCAATGAGAGTGAGGACACTTCATTAGTTGCAAGTTTTTTTGAGCACATGAGACTAGAAGATCCTTTTGGGTCTAGTGAAGGAGTTAGAGAAGTAAATTGGTACAATCTCGTTTTCGAACCAACCCCCATTCATTTATTATCAAGAGAAGGAAAAAGTTTGGTACAAACAGAGGCCAATATGATGATTCAATAAAGAATAGAAGGAGAGTCATCAAACAGAGGAAGTACAATGGTAAGAAGTTTAAATTTTTTAATGGAATGAACATTAAGTGATCCCATGTTTAGAATTATTGTGTTCTATGGAATTGGGAAGGATGATGCAAAACAACATTGTTTCATATGTGAAGCTATATGGATAGTGAACAAAACTATGAATGAACTAGTGAAGATTGTGCAATTGAAGGATACATTTAAATACTATACTCTCTAATGGCACATGGAGTATAATTCTTGATCTGCAAATTGTCATGGATATTCCAATGAAATAGTTTGTCACAATAGATCTTGTGTTATACCAAATTTTTTTTATTGTGAAAGTTTATCTCATTAGATATTAATTAACTTATTAGTATCTTAGTGCTTGAATTGATGAAAATAACTAAAATACAAAAATTAAAGAAGTGGAAAATGAACACAAGATGTATCATGGGAAACTAGATATGGGAGAAAACTTAGCTAGAAAATGAGGCCTATGTTCTTCTCTTTTTTCTTTAGTTATGAAAAATAAAGTATAGAGAAAGGGGCACTCACTATGGAGTTTCCTTTGACATTGTGACCTAAAAAGATGCTAGAAAATATCCTACCTCCTTTGTGATGCTCTCAGAATACCACTCCTAAATGCTCTACTCAACTATGGAATATGTACGATGCTAAAGAATGGGGAATTTTCGCCTCCTAGTGGCCCAATATTTAACATAGCCTGGTAGTTATTTAGGGTTAGGGTTTTTTCATCCTCAACCCTCAATTAGTGATAAGGTTTTGGACCTTCTAGAGTCTTCTTGAAAGTACACATGTGGCTAGCCCCACATGTATGAGTAATGGGGGTTGACATGCAATCCACTCGTATGAGGGTGGTCAATAAGATAGGTTAACTTATGGGAGGCATAACTTATGCATACAAGCTCTGATTGAGGTGATGTTTGCACCATTAGAAAGGTATCGGTGTGTAGAAAAATGTCACGGGGTTAAGATCCCCGCTCACAACTTTTTTATCCCCAAAAATGTTATTTGATGACTCAAAATGGCTCTGGAAGGTTTTAGACCCAAAATCTCCAAACTAGGATCTACCACTAAAATGGACCCTACAAGCCAATTCCTCCATTTTTCCACCTAGAAAGTACCAAGATAAATGACAAGTTACATAATGATCCAATCTAGATCAACACTAGCACACCTCAAACCCTCTGAAAAGAAATTTAAATGAGATAAAGAGGGATGCATTCAAATATTTTCAAAATCTTATGTCAAAAAATAGTGTATATCAGAGATCAAGAAGATCAAATACAAGGTTGGAGAGTCTATGTTGGACTATGACCAAAGGTTCACGAACACGTTAGGTAAGTTAAATTTTCAAATATAAGATGTATAACAAATGGAGTGGTTTATTGTTGGATCATTTATCCACATATATATCCTCCTCAGATAGAAAAAAATCACATCTCGGGAATAAATGTTGGGTATAACTATACACTTGGAATCCAAAACCAGAGACAGTGAGTCATAAAGAGGAATGGTGCATATTCAAAGTTTTCTTATTGTGTTGACTGATAAGTTGTAGGACCTATCCAAGGGAAAATAAATGGAAAATAATGTTTGGTGCACTCTATAATAGAGTGCCATTGTAGAAAAAAATGCCTAGTGATGGGTAATTACATTGGTATAGGCACACCAAACCCAATCCCATGGGGTCTGACTGGAGAGGTGCTAAATCTACAAATAATGGGGCCATGAGACACCTCATTTCCCTATGATACGAAAGTATCAAACTTCAATAGACATGCCATTCTATGAGTTTTTTTAAATTTGTAGGACATGGTGAACAAATGTAGGTCATTGCAGTTGATGAAAGAAAACATGACAAACACTAATTAAGTGAAGGGGAAAGAGGATCATGGAGGAAAAGAATAGGGAATATTTAGAGGAAGAAGATGAGGTGGATATGGAGGCCTAAGGGGACCTACTTGTTTTAATCGTGGAGAATTAAGAAACTTCACATGAAATTATACTAAACCCTACATGATTTGTACACACTGTCACAAACCAAACTTGAATATACGGGAATGTCTAGATTTGATAAAGAAATAGGAAGAGAAGGAGGTACATGATGTGACATTAGATTAACATAGATAATATGGATGCATTGTTGAATCACATGTGGTAACATGAGGTGGAACAAGGATCGAGATGGATGCAAAAGAAATATTGAGAGGGAATATCAAGAAAGCTATGCTAGGCCCATTAAATTTTGATGTAGGGAGGCATAAAAAAATCTTGCATGATGTGATGGAGACATTTTAGATTGCACCTAAGTATGAGAAGGGGCCACAAACTAGAATAAACCCGAAGGATGCTTTTGTCATTAAGGTGAGAGATTTTTAAGATGTTGTATAAAATTGTTAAGTGATCAAAATCTATCTAGGAGATTAGCATATATCTTATCAAGATGTATACTGATGTTGTACGAGATGATCCCATATTAGATCCTCTTCCTTAGTGAAATGTAAGATGAGTCATGTTGGATCTTGGATATAGTGTGAACATCCTTCCTAATAAATCTTGGGAGCTGATGGAGAAGCCAAAGTTGGTTTAGTCTACCATCAAGTTGAGGTCATCCAACTAGTATAGAATTTTCCCTATTGGAAGAGTTGAAAATGTGGAGGTAGATATAGAAGGGGTGAAGACTATGGTTGATTTTGAAGTTATTGAGATAATGGATGAAAAGGACCCCTAACCATCCTTGTTGGGTATAGTTTGGGCATTTGATTATGGCACTATTTTGAACCTTAATCATAGAAGATTTCCTTTGAGAAAGGGTATATTAGGGTGGTCTCTAATTTATAACCAAATGAAGGATAAATATACAAAAAACCTATTAATGATGATGTGGAAATATCAATCTTAGATAATATTTACAATAACTACATGGATTTTTTAAAAAATAAACCTAATTGCAGATGGTGAGTTGAGCTAGAGGAGCATTTTCTCATATGATATAGGTTTAGAATATGCCATGAGAAGGTGGAAAGAATGAGGCTATGAGATGTCTAGTAGAAGATTTGCATACATAGAGAGATCTATGTGTTGGATAGGGAAAAAGTTACGCAATCTTTGAAATTTGATGGAACAAGGTTAGTTAGTGAATTTTATGATTTGATGGAGGAGCACATACTAGAAGCAAAATGATTGTTAGCTATGGATGCCATCATTAAAGGAAACCTTTCACTTAGTTGGATACATATAAAGATAACTCAAGGACATGCACATGTGGTAAATAGTATGTTATGAAGAATTTATCCATATTATAACCTAGATTTGGTAAATTGGTATAAAGGAATAGAAGATCCTAGTTTTTCCAAATGAGATGGACTAGAACAACTTCCCAATAGAGGAGTTGACCCATTATTTCAATCACACATCAGATAAATATGTGCAAGAGTAAATATGAGACTAATGAACGATTGGAAAGAAATGCAAAAGTGATTCTAGGTGACATTTAAATTCACTTCAAAGCACCCTATGCTGTCTAGGATTCTAAAGGAAATGAAGCACTTAATCTTTTGGGGTAAACGAAAATATGTAAGCCAAGCACAAAAAGTGGTTTGCATGTATCATATGAATCCTGAGAAATTGATTGAACCCATGTACTACTAGAATATGGAGGGATAGGAGCCAACATGAACATAAAATAACCCCAGCTTAACAAAGGAACATTATTGCAGAAAATACACATAAAATAAAAACTTTTCTACTAATTAATTACCTATAGCTTACTAGCCACAATTTATACAAAACATTAACTAGATTTTGATACCCATAATTAAATTCATCTACACCATTCTAAATGAACATGAATGTAGCTAATAAATAATCATCAACAACACATAATACCATTCTCAACAACACATAATACCTTTCACAAACACAAGACTCATAAGAAAACTCATATAATAGATAAAAACTTATCTTTAAAAGAAAGTTTGTGCAACCAACTGCTTGGGAAGGATGTTCCACCCAACCATAGACTTGTTGTTCCAAATATCAACAACAAGTCACCCTCGAGAAAATAAGGGTTCCTCTAATAGTTCACTCACAACTCAATATCCCATGACCCACTAGTATTCTCCTACAACTATCTTGAATTTCCTCTAGCTCTCTTTCTCTTGACCTGCCCAACCCAAGGAATGTACCCCTTCACTGCTCTTAGTCCATCAGGCATCCCATTCATTTATCAAGGTCTCTATAGAACAATTAACCAAGAATCTCTCTACTGAGAACTTAAGGAAACTCACTGCTAGGAAAATTACCAACCAAAAACAACAAAAAATTATTGTTAAAGTGCAACTCCCATAGGAGTTCACTCTTCATGCATGAAAACCTAAATCTTCAATCTTCAACTCCAAAATGCTCCATCATGCTCCTGAATTTTCCCATCCTTATTGCCCTATTTCCATTTCTCTTTTTTAACTTTTCTCCGCTTGTTGTTCATGCAAAAATTGAATGTGAAAAACTTCATATTCTCCCCATACGAGTTTCCTCTATTTTCTCAATATAGTTGACTGCTCTATCAAATGTTGATTTTACTTCAACCCCATCCTTACAATAAATATGGGATGTGACTTCTACACCCACCCTATGACATGTATTTAGTGATTGGGATCTCATACACTCAAACAAAAATAGAAGATATCCCCAATAGTAATAAAATTTAGAATTCTAGGTTTTGATTAATATTCATAAATAATTCCCCCCTTGGACTCATCTTAGACACTTCTAAACATTCCATTCTCTTGTGGATTAATCAACCCCCATATTTTTCCATATTCCCAACAATTGACATCATATTATTTTTATTAAAAACAAAAAATACAATTCACATATTAGATCACTTGGCCACAACCACATTCATATCTACATTATGAATTAATTAAACTGGGGATTATAGAGGGGTTGTTACATTCCCCCTCCCCTACAATTGTGCACTCTCCTCGGTGCACAACACCATGCCAAAATACATATATTAAAATTTACATCATCATATTCAGAAAATAAAATTATGCAGTTTGTTTACCCTCCAACAACAGTCCCAACCATAATCTCTCATTATTCTCAACCCGCTGCCCTAGGGATTGCACCCCCTTCATTGCATTCAATCCATCAAGATGCACCAATATTTTATTAGGGTTATCAATGCAGGTGACCAAGAATTATGAGATGTGGTTTTGAAACTATAGCTTCCCAAAAATGGAGTCTTTCATTTTTAACTTCCATGTTCTTCAAAGCTTTGGGATTTGTTTCCTTTCCTGTACGTGTGATTTCGACCCATGATTATTCCTCCCAGTTTCAATTATGAATTGGTAACCTTACTGGATTTTCCTAGGATTTCACATAGGTGACTCCAAGTGGGAAATTCTTTTGGTACCTGAGACACATGCTTAATCATTGTTTTGTCTCCTTTGAAGGGTGCCCATCTTCTTGATGGTACTTTCACCTTAAGTGAAAATTACAAGTAGGTTACCTGTAAGTATCTTTCACTCCTTCATTGATCAATCTCATGAGTTAATAAACCCATATCAAACTTTTTAAGGTCCTTTGATCAAATCTTCATTTCCTCATGCTAAGGATCTAACCAACCTAAGCTTACCCTTGGAAGAGTGGTTTTTCTATTGATTCCTTTTAGGATATTTTTCATTGTGTGATACTTGTGTGTAGTTGGCCTTAGGTTGTGTCTATCTATCTGATTTTGTATCTTTTGCTAAAATTTTGTAACCATATAATCCACCGATCAAGAAGGGCTCATGGTATTTCATCACAAACCATGGATCCACCTCCTAGAAGGCATAGGCTTGATAATTCTAGCTCATCAAAGCTAGTGTGTGAGAATAAACTAGATGTGGATAATCCCACAAGGGCAGGTCTCATCAATAAATATATTGATGCCCAATGATTTGTAATGGATTTATACAATTATGTTCAAATTCTTGAAGGAGTTACCTTACCTTAGGAAAATATCAACCCCATTAAGATTGGGGATCTTACTGATCCGACTCTAGTGAATTTCAACCCACCTTTAACTGATCTCGTCATCTCTTACCCTTTTCACACTTGGGTTCACAAGAATCCAGGCGTTCAGTGGTTTATAATGGACAATGCTGTCAACTCATTTGTGTCTAAGGGCATTCACACCCTCAAATTGGCAATCACTAGTAGAGGAGTTACTCATCCTATCTTGTTTGCATTGAGAATAATCCCTCCCATCTCACAAATATCAGATGAAGGTGTTATTTCTCATTTTTCTATTCATAGTAATGGTATGGGACCACAACCCTCTACCTCATACAATGGAGGTTCTTTTTCCTTTGGAATTTCACTTATCGGGATGCCACATGTGGTGACTAGTTTTCCCTAGACATTCCCTAGCCTTAACATATATGCAGGGAGTTCATCCACTCCTTTTCCTACATTTATATGGGGATGGGGGAATATCCCCATGTTAATGGCAACACTTGAGATCATACTCTTTCCATCTTCAATGTTTCCTTGTAGGAACCATCCTCCTCAGGGTTTTGGTAACCAAATGGGTGGGATATTTCCTTCTATGGGGATGTCAATGGGGAGAAATCCCTTCTCAGTTCTTAACAACTAGGAAAGTGGAGCCTTTCCCTCTACCATAATTCCCTTAGGGAGAAACGCATTTTATAAATTTCTGAATCCAATGTACAAAGGACTTCCTCCTTATGTTCAGGTGCCTTCCACTTTGAAGCAATAACTTGGATAATGATCAAACAATCCTTATGAAACCAATGGTGTTTATTCCACAAGAAACTCTATTGTGAGTACAAACTAGATGATGGGGTACAACCCCAAAAGTTAGAACTAGATGAAACATACAAGACTTCATTTTCTGGCAATGTTAAATATCCTCGATTTGACAAAGCTTACTAACAATATGGTGTTTGACGATCCAAATAGGCCCCTAGTCCCTACTAAACTTCCCTCAGATATTCCAAAGTTTGAGGGCAAGGTTGGTGAGGATCTAGGTAACCATGTGATGACATTTCACCTCTAGTTCTCTTTAAACTCCATGAGGGATGAATCCATTAGGTTGAGAATTTTTTAGCACACCCTGACTGGTGTAGTCGAAAAGTGGTATATTGTTATGTACCAAATGATTAATATATCATAATAAACTAGAAGTACACACCATGTACACCAATGTGAGAATGGATAACAACTCCAATATTGATAACAAAGATGAGTTACACAATAACTAATTAAATGATAGGAAGAATTCCTCCAAATACCCAATTAAGTTCATACTGTTACGATGAAAATCTCTCTATGCCTAGGGTGAACCACAACAGACAGAAATGATTGCAGAAATCAACTCTATCCCAATGATATGCTATATAAACCAATGTGCAAGGGAAATAAGAAAGAGGCCTACCTCATCCATATGTTCGATGATGTCCACCATTGAGCACTTTGACCCAAAGCTATATATACCTGCAACAAGTTCTCAACAAACAAGCAAAAACAAGCATATGGTGGAAATATAAAAGGTTAGCACATTAGATAGCATAATACATCAATATACATAACAAATATGCCCATGGATAATAATTCATATATTTTAAAGACATCAATTGGACGGGAAGAGAGTATTTATATAAACAAATGATCAACAAAAGTGAAAATATTACAGACTTCAGTGTCGGCACGGTTCGGAACTGCGAAACTAAGTTCCTTCTAGTTGGGCCTCCACCAAAGGCAAGCTCATAGAAGGGAGGCAATGAGGTTCTCCATCAATACACTCTGTTCAGACTTAAAGGACAAAGGGATGTTGACTCAATATGAAGTAAATAATTTCTCCAAAGTAACTTTGCTCTCAAAGTTGAATTCTTTCTCTCCTTTTTCCAAAACCCGAAATTGGCTTCTTTATATCCTTCAGAATGCAATTGAAGGGACGAGTCGGAACGTTTCCATTATATGGAAGGCCAAGGATCAGAGATATCCTATTGTGACATGGAAACCCGACATTTAATTTTGATTTTCTGGCACAAATCCCAATGTACGCGGGTTATAGTGGAGGAGCTTGCGTATACACTTGCTGTATAGGGTGCAAGATGCGTACAAGTGGAAAAATTTATATTTTTGTCTCTGGACTTTAGTAATAGGGAAGATAAGTCTGCATAGGGAAATGGAATAATGCCCTCTCTGGAAGATTGCATAGTGTGAGGCAAATCTTGCTCTAACACATATATCACAATCCACTTGTGCTCAATAATGAATACATGATCTCTATATATACCTATTCCCACACTACACATGAGGCCCATTTACTATTAGCTCGACCCTATTACGTGTACATTTATGCCTATACATCCCGCCCCCGCCCACACCCCCCCCCCCCTTTGGGTCATATCATATACATTTACATATACATTATACATTTACACATTACATGTAAATTTATCCCCATATATTCCCCCCCTTGAGATCATATCATATACATTTAACCCCATATATGACCTCCTTGGGTCATAATATAGTACCCTCTAAAAATATTTGTCCTCAAAGATTTGTAATTAAAGGATTCACATGTGATGAAACCAAGTAATATGATTTTCTTATGTTCCTATATTCTTCATTCAATTGATGATGATCCATCCATCCAAAACAATTTTTTTTTAATCTTAATCCTTGGTGGCTAGTTGTTGCATGCTTTTGTTTCCTTTGATTCCATGTATTGTTCTTGTAACTTCTTCACTTTGTAGTGGTTGTTGGTCTCTGAAATAGTTTGTTGAAGAGTATTTTTTTGATTCCTTGTTCCATGAATATTGATAAGTATTCCATCTTAGTCCTTGATAATGCTAATATAGACCTTCTTGTCCTCCTTGAAATATTTCCCAGTAATGAGGGTGTTGATATGGTTTCACATTTGATAGGTTTCTTTCACTCTACACATGCATTTCATCTATCTTATTTTCAAATAAAATGACACCTTCTATCATTTTTTCTTGGTCTTTGATTACTCTATCCTTGGAGATAATACCATCATATTTGGCATGTATATCATCTAGATGAATTTCAACTTCTTCAAGTACCTTTTGGTGACCTTCTTGTTCCTTGTCTTGTAATTTCTCCTTTTGAAGCTGAAATGTCACCCCATTTATAAACTTTTTACATCATTCTTCAATTTTGGATTGCATTTATGATTTTGCCTCATCAATATTTAGGGATTCCTCAACCTTCTTGCATATTTCCAGTTCAAGTCTTTTGGTATATTCTTCATCCAAGATCCTTGTTTAATCTTGAGTTTGATAATTCTTCTTTTCTTCTTTCAATCAATTAACCTTATCCGATATTTTATTATTATTGTTTCTTAATATACATATCTCTTCATATTTATTTTTCAAGTCTTCCCTTGATGACTCCTTTTCTTAGTTCATTTTGCTACTCTTTCCTTGTTTTAATTTTTGAACCTCCTTAATGAGTGGTTCATTAAGGTCTCATGTCTTAGATAGCTCATCACCCTTCATCTTAATCTATTAATTTGCTTCTTTTAAATCATGTTGAATTATATACACTTCCTCCATTTTTGTATCCTTAATCCATTTATTTGAGAAGAGTTTTTCAAATGCATCGCATGTGCAGTCCCAACTAGTTTCCTTGTCAATACTCATCCACCACTTCCGAGCTTTACCCAAATAATTTTTTTTTTCTATTGAAGGATTCATATCATATTTCTTTTCCATCCTCAACCATTCCATAGGATTGATTATGTCCTTATATTCATCTCTTGTAAATTAAGGTATTTCCATTGATTATTAATTGAGGTCTAACTCCAACTCTCAATGTAAGACCTTAGTATATTAGGGATAATCATATCAAATAGTTATAATAAATTTTTCAATATAATCCTCTATGTTTTCTCTTTCCAATGGATTTTGATTCACCTAAATCGGACATCCCAAGAAAAATTTATGATAGTTTTTTTTTTTTTTTTTAACTTTACTTCCCCTCATTTCGAGGATGGTACCCGAGGTAAACTAGATTTTGTAGAAATACGAGGTTTTTTTCAATAGCTTGATCATTTAAGAGCTCAACATGTCACTTGTAGGAATTTAACCTAGGTACAGAGGAGAACACCCCTTAGAAAAAACCACTCAGGATAAACCCATTTGACCTATGATAGTTTTAAGTGAACATACCTTTTAAAACCCTGATTTGGAGTATGTCCTTCTATCTGAACTTCCTTCTAATGTATTTCAGTCATTTTTTCCCTTATGAGTCTAAAATTTCAGCCTATAGTACTTTGATATTTCTTCTTTGCAATTCTATAGGTCTGACCAAAATTTGTTGTGCCAAATGAAAGTTATGGTAACTTTCCTGAACCTTGCTGATTTTTGGCCTTTTCTAGAGAGTGAACTTGTACAGAATGCCACATGTCCAATGTTTAATATCTAATTCTTAAAATTATACTAGAAACACTATGGATTGTACTCTTTCAACTGAAATTAGTGGCACTGAATTTGGATCCTTATTGAAGAACATATTACTATTTTACACAAAATTCTTGTAACAAATTTACCGACTTAACGAGAACTGTGGCCTCAAAACGAGAACTATGGCCCACAAAACCCATATTTTTGCATAAAAAAACATGAAAATCAACCACCAAATCAAAAAGTGGTGCTACTGATACCACCATTTTTTTAAACGGGGTCAAAATTACAACATTTTTCAAACATGGTCTTCAAAACTTAGATAATAGCTCAGAAAAACCTTAAAATCAAGACCTAAATAAAAAATAAGATGTTACATAAAGAATATTTTTTTTCCAAAACATTAAAATTATAGATAATTTGAAATCGTATTTTTAGTATTTGGTACCATTAAAACCAAAACCTCAAAATCAACCATCAAATTGAAAAGTATTGCTACTAGCAGCACCCATTCTAAAATTGGGGTATTAAAATGACACATTTTTATAAAGTGGTAAAATAAATCATCATTACTATAAACAAAATCATAAAATTAACCCTTAAATGCTTACTTTTAAAATCTTAGTTTATCAGTCCAAGCACAAGATAATACATAATGTCATGAAAATATCACATTATACTTTAAAAATTCAGCATCACTTTTTAATAAAAAAAAAAGTAAATACAAGTTACATTGAACAAAACATAAATTATTTCTTAAAAGTATTGTTATATTGTCCATATTCAAAACATACAAGCTAATAAATTTTATTATATTCTCCATAATCAAAACATATAATTCATAAAACATAAAAATGATTCATAACTTCATGTAAGATCATATGTCAGTTCAATGCTCATTTCTAGTTACCATACAAAAATCATATGGATAAAAAATACATAAATTGTTTCATACACTTATTCAGATTGACTCATGGATTCTAAAATACTATCAGAGTCCACATTGTCTTCAAATGAAAGATTGTATGAAGATGGATATGATCCATACTCTTCTCTATTGTCAATGAATGCACTATCTAAGTCTACATGCATGCCCAACATCTCAGATGTCAAAATCCTTTTAGATCTACGACTAGGTTCAATAGACTCCCATGTTGCATTTATTTCTTGTGGAAACAACCTCTTGATTATCTTTGTTGTCTTGGAGTGAAGAGTTCCTCTCTTTGTCAAATTGAATTCATAAACAAGTATGTCAACATCCTCTAATTTTAAGAGGTCAGTGCAACGACGAGTTGTATTTTGGCCTTTTCTTTTTCTCTTTCTATTGAAATTTTTCTCAACCACCATCTATGGATTGTACACACCATTGAATGGGTGTGTATCTGTTGCATACCAATGCACTTCAATTGCAATAAAATATTCATTTTCTTTCTCAATCTTTATAACCTTTGCAATCCAGAATGGATAACCATGTGGATCTTCAGTCGCTAAGACTGCAATCATGATACCCTCCTTAATATCTTATACTGATCCCTTGTAAAGGTCTTCCATGGATTCATGTTGTGCAGGTGACCTTCACAAACCAATATACATTTCTCTTTCCTATGCTTGTGTAAACTTAATAACACCTTGGGATTCTTGTTGTTCAACAATGTTTCTTTCTTCGGATTCATTTAGCATATTTTGTGGCAAATGAAATAGGGTCTTAAAAAATGTATTTTCATTTGTTGAGATTGAAATTATGTCACTTTGACTATTGAAAAAATACTCCCACCAAAAAGAATCAACAACATCAAAGTAATCATATGTATCTTTAATGGTCTTTTTTATTTCTTCCAGGAATTCAGAATAATCTACATCTCTATTAAGCCTCCATGCATTATGGATTTCAACAACTTATTGTAAAAAACATAACTTTGATGCAAATATTAGAGAATGTGGAATGAACTTCAAAAATGATAAACCCGATGAAGGCCCCCATTATGCAGTAGTTGAATACTGCTTTCTCCATATAAGTGTTTTCCCATCAATTTTTTTGAAACAAAATTGATGTTGGAAGCTAATGTCATTAAGCTGCTCAATACATTTTTCTTCATGATGAGATCCCTGAATAAATCTTCGCATGCCAACAATTTCTTCTAATATATGAAAAACAGGCTTTGGAATGTATGCTTTCTTAATACATTCAATCAATGATCACATTCTTCCAACATTTTCCCTCTTCAATGTTACTGAAAAATGACTAAAAATTTGATCAATATGATCATGAGTGTGTCCAATAATAAGGAAACCAACTTTCACCTTTTGAAATATTCCCAGTTCAACAAGCATGATTAGATTGTATATTTTAACCTTGTACAATATTTACTACAAACAGATTTTCAGTAAAAGAACAAAAAATATACAATGGAAAATACAAACATTACACAGAGATTTTTCCCCTGGAAACCCAAACCGAGAAAACCAACATATTCTATATTTATTCATCATGCTACATTGTTTACAATACAATATACATATAGGAGCCAATGACATCCAAAACCCTAACCCAATGACTTGGATTAGTTAACAACCCTAATTCCTTAATCAGAAATAGAAAACCATCGACAAAAAACCATGTGCCGAAAAACTACCTAAATATATGACATGTTTCTCGAGGAAAAAATATTTTTCTTGGGGGCGTTGCCCCCAAACCCCCGCGCAGGGGAATTCCCGCCCCTGCATCCCCCAAGGGGGGTCCTAGCGGCCCCCCCTCAAACCCCCCTGCGCGCCCAGTGCAACGCAGACACTACTACTCATGCAAAGAATATAACACATACCCAACATAGATATCCAAACACAATTTGATTTTTATTTTCATGACTAGTGTTGTCCAACTATAGATAGAGAACTTGAGAAATATTTATAGACTAGTGAGTGAGCACATGATGAATTATGGTGATGGTCATATTTTCATCATTATGAATATTTAGAGTTGTGGAGTAAGCCATCAGACACATTTTTCCATTGAAAACCATACAACCAACCAAGTGAAACTGAATGAAATTCTCTTCCTATAAATTTTTTGGTGTATGAAAAAATGTGGTAGAAGTGTTTTGTTCTGGTCCATGTCATCAATTATCATACCTAAATATTTGTTTGGAGCATCATAACACTTCTTCCGATATTTGTACAACTTTTTGCTTTCACTTGATTGTTGATTTCGATATTCTTGAAGTGCTTTGACTATGAAATCTGCACATGAAATAAAATCAAAATATTGATTATATGTTTTCATAGTTGATAACTATCCAAATAAAAAAAAAAATAGTAAATGCATACCTCTTTCTACCCCTTCAGATTTATATCTTCTTGATTTAAGAGTAACACATATACTACAAATCCCCATCCTTGACTTCTTAGGAATACAAACATTGTTGAATTGTTTCTTCCATATTCTTATAAAATATGCATATGTAATAAAATTACCATTTCCTTCAACAACTTCAACATATCCTTTGTACAAGTTGTAGATTTCCCTCCTTGAGAAATCATCTGGAATATGTATTGTGTCTCTATCTAACATACACTCTCCATGTTTGGAAAATAAGTCACGCATCCATGACAATGTAGTTTTTGTTAATGACCCACTCTTTCATCCATGATGTACCTTTGAATAAAATGAAGGATATTTTTCAAACCTTGTTTGGATTCTTGATAGACGAATATTACCAATTGAGTGAATTTTTTTGAAATCCTTTATGCCAAGTAAAATATTCCCAATGTAGTAATCATATCATGTCTTGGTGGATATCATGCACCCCATAAAATATGAATTTTGCATGCTCTTATTCATTGACAAATATGTCTTCCTTTTATTCAAGTCATACATGTAGTCCATTATTTTCAAACAATTCTTTTGACAACATTCACTTGAAATCAATTCACTTATGGAAATTGATTTACTGGAAAATTATTTCCTAGACCTTGTATAAATAGAATGATTTGGATTTATATAAAAAGGTCTATTCTTGGTCCTAGACACAATTTTTCTTTGCAATGTCCCCACTATTTCATCATCGTCACTAGAAGTATTTTCCTGATCACCAGAAGGAATGTCAAGAAAAAACATTTCAGGAGACTGAAAAAGAGAATGTTGATCACCTTGATTTGTTATAGTTGAATGATTGAGAACATGATCTTCATTCCTAGGTCCATCATCATCTTCATTGATAATCTCATTGATGAGAGGAATATCAAAATCAATAGAAAAATGATTACCATCCTCACCAATGTCATTGGATATTCCATGAAAATATTCACTTGAAGGAAAATCATCATCACCCTTAAGACTATCAATGCCATTAAGATCCTCACATGGAGAAAATTTTTCATCATCATCATCAATACCTTGAAAATCCTCATTTGGAGGAAAATCATCATCAACAAAGTGTCCACCATTGACATAATCATCTTCACTGCTCTCAAAATCCCCACTTGAGGGAAATTCTTCATCATCCTTCTTAGTGCATTGAAAATCTTCATCAATATCTTGAAAATGCTCACTTGCAGGAAAAACATCATCATCAACATTGTTGTCTTTAAATTTCCTACTCAGGAAAAAGTTTCCACCAATGGCATAATAATTTCCACTACTTTAAAAATCCCGACTTGAGGGAAATTCTTATCACCCTCATTATTTCCTTGAAAATCCTCACTTGGAGTAAAATCTTCATCATCCTCATCGGTAACTTGAAAATCATCACTTGGAGGAAAATCATCATCACCAACATTGCTTCCTTTAAATTCCCCACTCGGGAAAGAGTGTCCACCATTTCCATAATGATCATCACTACTTTTAAAATCTCCACTTAGGGGGAATTCTTTATCATGCTCATTCGTTCCTTGGAAATCCTCACTTAGAGGGAAATATTCATCAGTACCTTCAAAATCCTTACTTGGAGGAAAATCATCATTACCAATATTACTACCTTTAAATTCCCTAGTCGGGAAAGACTTTCCACCATTTTCATAACCATCTTAACTACTTTTAAAATTTCCACTTGAGGAAAATTCTTCATCGTGCCTTGGAAATCTTCTTCGGTACCTTGAAAATCTTCACTTGGAGGAAAATTATCATCCCAATCATTTAAACGTTGATCATAGTCTCCACTTCAACCTACATTTTGATTATTTTCATTACTATTAAATTGATGAATTGATTGATCACCATCATACTCCTCTTCTTTATCATCGATTCCTTCAAAGTCCTCTGATTTAGGACTTTCCCAAGGAACATGCTCAACATAATTGCTTGCACTATGATCAAATTTCTGACTAGATGAAAAATATGATGCCTCATTTGCATTACAAGCATTCCCATCACATTTTCTAGTCCCAAAAGAAGAGGTACATGAACAATTTGTTGATGCCTCAGAAATAAAATCTTCTTTATCTAACGAAGCCATCACTTCTCACTAAGAACATATAATGATACAAATTCTCACCCTCCCAATGACAAACTTATAACTTGCAGAATGATATTTTCCCTCTAAAATCC